>JASFAX010002664.1:0-45100 GCA_030737875.1 Allium sativum | reverse complement strand
CTTACCCTTTTATCCTTAGGTAGAAACTAATGGATGTAAACATGTATTTGACACATGTTATGATTGATGGCTGCAAGTGGTTGCAAGTGGTTGCTAGTGGTTGCTCGTGGATGCATATACACACGCACCCTAGGTATTAGATCGGCTCAATCACTTCCATATTGCATATGCATATATGTATTCATATTTGTATGTGGTTGAAACTTGTCATGTCGTCATATGGATGTCGCTTTTGTATGAATGGTTGCACACTCATGTAAAATTATAAGGACAAATTTGCATACATAATGGATTCATGACACTACATGATTTGCATTAAGGAGGTCAACTGAATCAGTAGACCGCCTGATTTTGCATTAGATAAGGACATGTACACACACTATGCATATGATCATGAAGATTTAGAAGTCTTTTAAGGACAATGGACGCCTATGTTTGATGCTTGAGTAGATGGACGATTGGATGTTAGGATTTACGTTCTCCTAGACTTGAAGATTTCTAGGACGAAATCCTTTAAGGAGGGGAGGATGTAACACTCCGAATTTTTTATTAACTGTAAATTAACAAATTAAAGGATACTTAATTCAAAATCAAAGAATTAAGGGAAGCGGGTTATGACATCTCGGAATTCTGCTTGAGATAGAGTCTGAGTTTGCGTAAATCAGACTCCGTATGAAGGAGTTATGACCTCCGGAAGGTTCAGAATTCAATTTAAAATTCAAACAGTTCAAATTCAGATCGAAATTCAAAAAACAGACCCAAACTGGGCTGGACGGGAATTCTCCCGCCCAGGCACCAGGTCGAGCAGGGGGTCGACCTGCCCAGTCGACTTGGTCAGGCCCTGGCTGGCCTGGTCGGTTTCTGGTCGAATTTCTGAGCTTGGCTGTGTCACTAGGGCTGATTTGTCACTTTCTGATTGGCTTCTCTTGAGATGGATGGCCTTTATTAACTCTAGCTTCATCGACGGCTCTAATTAGTTTAAAATTCTATATAAACAACCTTAGTCTCAACCTAAATTCACATAAATAAAATTGAACCTTGAGCCATCATGTTGCTTGAAGAAAGCCAAGAGTAGCCTCCACTTGAAGAAAGATTAGAGACGAGCGAAACTAAAGTGAAAACAAGAATCAAACAACGTTTATCTACCCAAAGGAAAGCATTGCAAATTCAGAACTCAGAGATCAAAAAACAATACCGTCGTTTGTTGTAAGTACAGTGATTTTTCCGGTGGGAATAAAATTAAGATTTGATTTGATGTAAAATGGAAATGGAATTGTACTATTGTATAACGACGATGTTAATTCATATCTATGTGTTGTAATGATTGTGTTGTGATTGGTATTGGGGTGTTTGTGGTATAATTGACTTGATGTTGGATCCATTAGGATGTTTATGGATTAATCTAGTTGATGTTGGATCTATTCAAATTCACATACAAGTTATTTGGTTCATATCTACACTTATATGTTTAGGTGAATATGACAAGTTATATGCTGTACAATAGAAATTCTATGCCTAAATGACTAAGTTCATATACATGCTCATATGTTTATACAAAAGTTGCAAGTTCATAAGCCAAGATCCATTTTAATACAAGATTCATGTTACAGTAGTAAATGTGATTGGATCTAGTTCACACCCTTGTGCTAAAAAAAGACATACCTTATGGACATGACATAATTTTGTCATATACTAGCTTATGTTTGAGATTATGCCTAGATCCACTTTAATACATGTTTCATGTTGTAATTGGACATATGATTTGATCTAGTTCACACATGTGATGAAATTATACATACTTTATGGACATGTCATATTCTTGTAATATGCTAGTGATGTTTGATTTTTTGCCTAGATCTAAACATGTTTAGGCTTATGTTGTCTAAATCATATGCTAATTCATGTGACACATATTTAGTTAGATCCCTATTTCAATTCAAGATCACATATATGTATGTTGATTAGTCTGCGTTGCAAGTTCACGCTTATGATTTTCATGTTGACTATTATGCGAGTTCACACCTATGATGTTCATATTGACTATGCCGAAAATGCCAAGTTTGCACCTATGTCATGTTTAGGTTAATGAATTTCTTTATGCCAATTTTGTGTATGCTAAATTAGGCTAAGTTTTTAGCCTAATATTATATGTTAAAAATCATGCTGACGAAAAATTAGGCTAATATTATTAGCCTAATATTCTAGATGGGGTAACGTTGGGAAAAATTGGTAATTATAGGAAACTTGGCATAAACTGGTGAAAATTATATGTATTGGCATGTTTGTCACATGCCAAAATTGGTGGCACTTGAATGGTATAGATTCTTATACCAAAAATGATGAACTTGGAAAGTGGGCCATAACATTTAATTGTTAAAAAATTTACATATAACAAGTAAAAGAGACAAATATGTAAATTTAGAAAATACGAGTATGCTTAACCCGAGGTTGGATTGAGTTGTGATGTAAACCTGCCCAGACCCGCCCGGCTGTCCAGTAATCACAACAATACCTATCCAATGTGGGTGGTTAAGCATTAAGCCCAATAAAGACCTGAGGTTAGACTAAGTTACGGTATAATCCTGCCCGGAACCGACCGGCATATCTAGTAACCGTAACAATACATGTCTAATGTGAGTGGTCGATGCTTTAACTAATTAAGGCTAAGGATAGACAAGTCAGGATGGTAGGGTTAAGTTAACTAGAACACTTAACCAATTCAACATGTTAATTAAACTGATGGGTGGGGTTAGGTAAATACAGACACTTAACCACTTAACATGTTTGACTAGAAAACCCTAGTAACGGGGGACCCATTTCAGCAGTAACCCGATTAGGTATCATGATACCCTGAAACTAGGCAGGGTGGGGCACGATTACTAGGCTGATTGTAAGCGGCCAAAAGCGACGGCGGTTGGTGCGGTAGTGTAGATTCTAACGGAATGCGGGCGTGCACACGCTTCGGAGCAGACAAACAAGGCACTGGGCACCAGTAGTATAACCCATGCATTCAAGAATTGTGTCGGGCCGCCAACATGGGACCTTATACACCCCATGGTGGGATCAGCATAGGTATCTATAATCTTTGGGGGCCGTATGACACATATGATTTTGCGAGTAGGAGCCGATCTTTATAAAAAAGGGATCACTTCACCCCGATCATGGGGTGCCAATCGGAAAAAATACAAGTAGGTGCATAGAAATAGTATGGGGTGCGATAGTATATTCGTTTCAAAACTACTTTATCTTAGTCTATGATACTTTCCTGTTTCCAGTTTATACCTATCATGCCCTTATTCTTATTCTCATACTGAAGAGTCATTAGACTTACCAGGCTTTATGTCTGACTCTGTTTTTCTTTCGTCTTCTTTTCTTCCGTTCCCCCCTCCCCCTCCCCCGGTCCACAGGGAGGAAACAACTCAGCTTAGTCAGACTCTTTGCAAGCTTCAAGATAGTAGATGTATGGTTTGGACACTCTTTCTTTGGCTATGGATGTTGGACACGTTCTATGGGGATTTATGCAGTTTTAAATTATGTTTTATGCTTCTTTATTTAATAATCAAGACAAAAATGATGATGTAATGTTTTGGAAGTTATTGTGAGACAATTATGGAAATGTTTGGTATGAACACGTATTTATGAAATAAAAGTCTATTGTTTTCCGCTGCTTATATATATGTGTTTATATATCTGTCTTGATTTTTATCTGTGACTTTTACTTATAAACCTCCACCAAAGTTAAGGCATTCCCTTTGTGAGTGACCTTAATGGAGGTGGGGTGTTTCAGATTTATTTTAGTTCAATTTATATTCTGAACATCAGAATAAATTCCATCGTTTATTTCTTAAAACAATTTCCCCATTTCTATTCTTAAATTCACATTTGAATTTAAATATTAGAATTATCAAATGATATTTTTTCTCACTTTATTTCTATAAACACTATTTATAATTTCATTTCAATTATCTAATTATCCAACAAAAATCAATCTATTTTATTTATAAACCCCATTTATAAATTCACTTCAATGTCTTTAATTTATAAACATCGTTTATAAATTCAATACTTGTTTTATTTATTTCCAAAACAAGTAAATGTCTTTAGTCCATTATAAATTCAAATTTTATTTTAAAGAATAAAATTTTCCTTTTAAATCTCAAAATCTCTTTCACAATGTTTTTATAAATCAACATTAAGACCCAATGATATTTCAAACTATCAAAACAAACAATTATAATTGATAGGTTTTCTAACACATCATATATGACAGTATATGTGCAAACAACAAACAAACAGATAATATATTTTTGAGGAATCCAGTTTGATTCTTCCAACCTATTTTTCCTGCATCCACAGATGTTAGTCAACATAAATAATACTCATCCTGCTTCGAGGCAAGATATCGCGGTATAGAAGGTCATCCACTATCATAGCGTGGGGCGTATAGGGTAATCATCCGCTAATGATACCGCGGGCATCCGCTAATGATACCGTGGGAATCCAACCAATCACCAATATATATATATATATATATATATATATATATATATATATATATATATATAAAGCCACAAACACCAAGCCTAAATAACTAATATATATTTTCAATAGCCACAGTAATATTTAAACACAACCAAACAACCAACATTTTATTTTAAAAGCTAAAAATAAATTAATGAATGATATTTACTCACCGAAATTTGCATTTGTCGAATATATGTTTATTTCCAAATCATCTGCTATGAATCTTCTCAAATGAATTCACACCTACGATAATTTGATTTAAATTTACTGATTAACATTTATTTATTTAAATGAACTACTTAAACAAATAAATAAATTTTTGTATATTTTACTTCTTTTAATGGTCACTAAATTAAATTTAACTTAACCAATAAAATTAAACTGATCTATGTATTATTAAATCATTTATATATTTAACGTTTAAATAAATAATAACAAATTTCATTACCTGTTATTATCTCTAATGCTTCTTCCTTCTATTATAACAAATTCGAGCCCTCCTTTCACTGTATAACTCATCAAAATCACCACTACATAATTCGAGCTTACATCATCCTTAGCTTATGTGTTTTCTAGACTAGTCTCAAGATCAAACCTTGTATAACAAGATTATCAATTTTAATTACCCGATTATATTATTGCTAACTAATTAAATTTTAAACAAGGAAACCACTATAAACTAATTTAATTAAATTATCTTAATACTCCATTCACAATATCTCCCAGAATTAGCAACACAGGCCACCATCCTTCCCTAAAACGACAATGGCCAGATCCGATAAAACCCAATTCCTGAAATTACAGTCGAACCCCTTCCTAGAACAAATTCATGCAACAGCCCCTTCCTAATCGCAACCTTCTTCTATCAACGCACTGCAAGAATTGAGTGCGACATGTATTCGATTGGAATACCTCAAAATCAATGTCAGTCGCCACCTTCATGAAGTCCAATCCCAAATTTGAACGCCCAACCGATCACCAAAGTCGCATCATTCAACAAAGAAAACAAACGCTGGTAAATGATGCATTCCAGCAATTTTCTTCATACTGATTTCACCCAAACATACCGCGTACACTTCCACATCACTGACTCGCCAGAACCCCAAAATTTCTAAATCCCTAATCAACGATGAACCCTAGGTCGACAGTTCAAGCTTTAGACAATTTTCCCTCATTCTCTTCGATGTTAAGGCCTTAGGGGATCGCGATGAAATCCTGGATCGAAATGGAACAGTCGAATATTTCAACCAAACTGCGAGCTTCAAATACGAGGCTTTGATTCAATGATAAATGGAAATAAAGAGAGAAAGGGATATCAGCCATTTTTTTGTGTGCTGAAACTACTCGATTTTCACACGGAATGGGAAGAAACGCTTTTGAAAGTGGACTTCGATTTATATCCTTGTTTCTAAGAACGATCAGAAAGAATCGACCTTAGTTTTTACAGAGAAGGGAAATGAAAATAAGAAGGGGGTTTGTCGCATATTCAAATGAGTGGGAGGAGACCATACGTATGACTCATTAAATTTGTGCAGGCTAAAGGACACAGCAAACCCTTTATTTTGTTTTAAAAAGATTTTCGATTTGATTTAAATAGATTTTTACTCCTTTTTAAATTGATTCTGGTTTGATCTTATGCTTATCCACTGATCAAATAATTTGGGGACCATTGATTTAAACCACAAACCGCTATTTTAGCGTAACCACTGTCGTGTCAACACTGTAACATTATTCTGAACTGAACTGAATAAAAATATGAAATTCAATTTGAACGTATAAATAAAATAACCATTAAATCGATATTATATAATTTTAAATTCAAAAAAATAAATTTCTCGATAATAAATTATTGTTTATATATACAAATAGAATTTATATTGATTACCTGAATTATTCGGATTCAGATTTAAATTTGAATTAAACTAGATTTGTTTTCGTATTGCGATTTTTTTATATATTTGACATTAAATTGAAATTGATTTTTAAATCGATAATATAATATAAAATTCACTTATATTATCATCTCAGCATTTAAGAATGATATTAAATATTTAAAATAAATGGATCAAAAATCCGGGTCGTTACATTCTTCCCCCTTAAAAGAATTTCGTCCCCGAAATTACTTAGGTAGGAAAAAAAGCCTTAAACCCATTTACTTTTCAAACTCACTTATGTTGAAACTCAACACTTTATATTTCTACAACTTTTGGTTTCCATTTATATTGCATACCATATATGCTCACATTCAATTAATCGGAATGATTTATAATTAGTATATTCACATCCAGTCCATATTCATTCAAATTGATTTTAATCAATTTATACACTTTGATCCATTTAACTTGCTTAAGTTAAATTTAAATTCCAGAATCCAAGTACCCGGGTTTTCATTTCAAATCCTTTCAGAATCACATGAATATATACATATATATTTATTTTCATTTCAAATTCATAACATTTGAATTTTCAGACCAACTTTTTTTCCTTTCAAACAAATTGTGAAAACCCGCAACTTCCCCGTAAAGGAAAGTGTCGGATAGTTCGAGAACAAACCACAACAGAACACATATAAAAGAACGTTTCATTGCATATTACAACAATGCATCAGATTACAAGAATATACAGAGTATAAATGAATATTACACAGAAATATCAGAGATTTAAATTACATTTAAATACAACGCAGCAGAAAATAATACAATACACAACTAGAAGAGATATACGGATACAAAGCTTTCCGGATATCGTTCCAGCTGTAAACCAGGATCCTGTGAATATAAATCTGCAAAACCAAAACTACTAGCTGCCCGTGTCAAAATAGGGGCACCCAGAGTTTAGGTTAAAACAATAAACTCCAGGTCAGTCATGTGACTGGTGTGAGAACTAAAACAGTTAATCTTTATTTTTAAAGTTAGGTAAATCAAGGGACCACGCCGTATAACACGGAACGGGTTTCCTCCCAAGAACACCAGTGCATAAAACAGCAGCGCAATGCTAAATAAAGAAAAATGAAGCTGTTATAAGACCCAGGTCCTATCACACAATGCAACGCAAGCCGGGGGATAGGGTTTTCCCTTATAACAACCAAAGAATGCTTGATACGTTTAAAACAGATCATTTGATACTATAATAAGTGTACAGTGTATAAAACAACTTCAAATCATAAGTATCAATCATAGGCGACATGAGCGTCCCATGCCACTATGTCACCATATATAGGTTTACAAATAAAACCGCAAATGTCACGTATTTGGAAATTGGATTTCCGTCTATGAACCGAGGCAAAAGATAGTCCTCAACCGTTTCGAGACAATCTAGCCCATGTCTCAGGATCAGAGCTCGAGTGACCCTTGGAGCGACAGGGCCGGTCCACCGATGTGGATTAAAATGCCTGAACACTACGTTTCCCCGCCCTTTGGGGCGTAAATGAGCCAACTAAATGACTCCATCGGTTCGAGAACGACCGATCAATCCGAGGCGCCTCGCAACAGCAACAATCACATAAGTCAAACTCGTCAGGGCGTGTAAAACCACTGACGCCACTTTTTAGCTAGAAGGAAACGCATGCCCTCCCTGAGGTCCTCTCCCGATTTTGGTTCATACCGGGTGTGAAACACGCGAGGTAAACGTTACACAAAGCTACGCCACAAAGGCCTTGCTTTGATCATCACCACAAGACTTTGCTTTTCAACAGAAGCCTCGATCAATTGCCACTTAGGCATGCCACACAGGCAATTCACTCCATGCGTTTGATATCCATCAATATATAACCCCTGAGCTCGTACGTCTCAGAGAAGGGCGTTAAGCAAGAGAATATATTCTCCGCCGCCAAACAGATATATATTTAATAGAGATCAATCACACAGACTAAAATCCAATGTCAGACACACAGTCCATTTACAAGTTCGTTCTGGGTCTGAACGAAACCGGAGGCACCTAGTACCCCGCATATCCATCGATCTCCAAGTACGTCTGGACGATCACCAACTGTTTCCATCTTCTTGGGTGTACAGCCCAATCAAGATCGTCATAAATCACCCAAATGACGTGAAGAACTCCGGTCTTCGACCATCGTCTTCATCTTCGACTTATCGTCGTATCAGTTATCCAGAATGGGATAAACCCGGTCTTTCCGAATAACTCGCGTATATTTTAAATAAGTGTTACACAAACACAACATACGCCTCATTCCAACTCATCAGTCACTAACCGTAAATTAATCAAGAGAATAATTTCCCAAATATAAACCCCGAAGGCCGAAACCAACATCAGATCAATATCCAGAAAACCATTCTGCTTGGCTAACCGACAGTTAGTTTCTAAATTTCACATTTATAGGGAAAGGTTCCCATTAATTTTATCAAAGATAAATTCCTTGAATTTATTCTTTAATCTACTTTTGAATTTCGATTCAACTAGTCGGGATTAACGAAACTTACCGAAGTAATCATTTGTTTTAATTTCCCAATCCCAACCTATTCATCCCATGAAGTAAAACTGGTAATACTTCATATCTAACACCACGGTGTTATTGGTAAATTCAATTACTATTTCACGTTCAAATCTAATTAAAGATTTAACTATCGCCTGGAGCAAAACTGGTGATACTCCATTTTCGATCATTTCAATCTAATTAAAGATTCATTAAAACTCCACTTAGTTTTAATCTTCGACTGGGTTAAAGAATCAGTGTCATTTAAAACACGATTCACGATAAACCCAAAATCACATTCCATTAATTATCGGGTTAAAGAACAAGTGTTATTTAAAACACTGTTCACGATAAACCCAAAAATCAATACCAATTCAATTCCAATTAAATATTGTTTAATTGGTACACTTCATTAAATCTAATTAAAAAGATTTAATCTTTTCTCAACTGGGTTCAAGAACAGTGTTAGTGAAGACACCATTCACGACAAACCCAAATCACATTCGATATTCAATACAAGGCTCTGAATAGAAAATATATCGGCTTATATTCAATATCAAATTCTACGACTAACAAATGTCGTATTGGAAATAACGATATAAATATATATCTTTCAAATTTCCATAACAACACCTGTATAATCACGAATTCCAACATCGAAATATTCCGAAGACAATTTCGATTCAAATCCACTCCAATGCAATCATTGGATATTCTGGTTATTTTTAAAATCCTTTTTAAATTCAATTTATTTATTTAAGAATAAATAGAATTATAATTCTAGTTCAAAACTAGTTCAATTCGATAAAAATCTATTTTTATCTTTTCAAATATGGAGTTTTTCATCCCAATTCTTTCTAAATCATTTCTTATGATTTTACACAAATTATTACTATTTTTAATAATTTTATCAAGGCCTGTACAGTTGATTTCCATCAATGGCCATCGAACTGCACTTACAGCGACCTTTTTCGAATTTGATTTGGACGTATCTCCAAATCCAACCGTTAGATTTCAAATTTCTAATATTCGTTAGAAAGCTCTTTTCGATACGAACCCAACGGATCCGGTTTTAGGAGAATCCGACGGTCGGATCTCCCGTAATGTCCGTTTGAAATAAATGGTCGAAATTCACGAACTGCCGCGGCGCGGCGCGTTCTATTCAGGCCATTATATTATATATATATAATATATATAATATATATTTCATCGATTTCTATTTAAAACGAATTATATAAATAGTTTTAAAATTCGTTTCAAAAGCAATTTCAACTTCCATTTCAATTCAAATCAAAATTGAATCCTTCTTTATAAATTCGTTTTAAAATTCATTTCTATTCAATTCAAATTTCAATTAAATTTGAATTCATTTCAATTTGCTTTCAATTCAATTTGAATTCGTTTTCAATTCAATTCTTTTCGAAATCGTTTTCAATTCATTTCATTTAGAAATCGTTTTCAATTCAATTCCTTTCGAAATCGTTTTCAATTCATTTTCAATTCAATTTGAATTCGTTTTCAATTCAATTCATTTCGAAATCGTTTTCAATTCATTTTCAATTCAATTTGAATTCGTTTTCAATTCAATTCCTTTCGAAATCGTTTTCAATTCATTTTCAATTCAATTTGAATTCGTTTTCAATTCAATTCATTTCGAAATCGTTTTCAATTCATTTTCAATTCAATTTGAATTCGTTTTCAATTCAATTCATTTCGAAATCGTTTTCAATTCATTTTCAATTCAATTTGAATTCATTTTCAATTCAATTCATTTCGAAATCGTTTTTAATTCATTTTCAATTCAATTTGAATTCGTTTTCAATTCAATTCATTTCGAAATCGTTTTCAATTCATTTTAAATTCAATTTGAATTCGTTTTCAATTCAATTCATTTCGAAATCGTTTTCAATTCATTTTCAATTCAATTTGAATTCGTTTTCAATTCAATTCATTTCGAAATCGTTTTCAATTCATTTCTAAATGAATAAAATCGATATAAATATCGTTCACGTCAAAATGGCGTCAAACTAATCAACATGGCTTCATAAATTTCTATTTTCAAATATTCTATTTCAGATATTTCTTTTTCAAAATAGTTGTTATTTTCAAAATATTTCGTTCAACACATGACCAATCTCAATAGATGAGTACTGTCAACACATGAACCTTTATTTTATATTGATAAAGATGTAAATTTTATTACTAAAATATTTCGTTCAACACATGACCAATCTCAATGGATGAAACTGTCAACACATGAACCTTTATTTTATATTATTCTTTATTTTCTAAATTGAAATGAGGCCCAATCAATTACCATATAAAGTTAATTATATGGATTCCATACAACAAACGTATATACTAGCAACGATAGATAATCAACCATCAACCAAAGTGCACTACACTGTATAAGCATCAAATATAGATATCTAACGCTTATAACAGCCTGTCAATCAATCGATCGACATATTAATCAATCAGGATGAGTGAAATTCATATTTCATCCCAACACCCGTGTGGGGTTTCAAACAATCAAACACAGATTTTATTTGTGCAGTTGGGCGATGTGTGAAATTTATCGACCCAATCAATATCAGTCAAATCAGTGTATATACAAACAAATCGGCCGATTTGTTTATAACTATTCATTTATTCACATTCACGTTAAAAATTATATTTTTAACGATAAAACATTTTATTTCAACCTATGAATTTCTATTCAGTTCATTCTTTAAATAAAATGATATTTTTATTTTTCTAACTTATTTTAGAAAATTTCGGCGGCATAACGGCACGATACTAGAAACGGGACGAGGCCTAGCCTTATCCCCGGTCTAGTGAAGGCCCACGCCATTCACACATCAATCGTATCAATTTTATTCCACCAAACAACTCAAATCAACCCAAACAATCTAACTAACAACACAGCCAAACAAACAAGTCCATGGTCTGTGGACGATTGTGTCGGGTGCTACTAAGCACCGTCTGCATCCTAGTATATATATATAAATAGAAAAATAAATTGAAAGGTGAGAAATTCTCACCGATTGCTATCCAAACATCTTGACTTCACTTTGATATAGATCTTCTTCGTTCTCGCCTTTTTGTTACCTTCGTCGCCCGCTTTCACTACCTATGTAAAAATCGAGTTTTTACTTCGAAGTTAAATATATAAAAACCATATTTTTATTTCGAAGTTCAATATATAAAAACCATATTTTTATTTCGAAGTTCAATATATAAAAACCATATTTTTATTTCGAAGTTCAATATATAAAAACCATATTTTTATTTCGAAGTTCAATATATAAAAACCATATTTTTATTTCAAAGTTCAATATATAAAAACCATATTTTTTATTTCGAAGTTCAATATATAAAAACCATATTTTTATTTCGAAGTTCAATATATAAAAACCATATTTTTATTTCGAAGTTCAATATATAAAAACCATATTTTTATTTCGAAGTTCAATATATAAAAACCATATTTTTATTTTGAAGTTAAAAAAAAATCGAATCTTTTCTAGTTTAAAAATCGAATCTTTTCTAGTATAAAATCATAGCTTTCATATAAAAAAAATCCGATTTTTAATTCACATGAATAAATGTAAATAAAAATATATACTTTCATGGTTAATACAAATATAGTATGAAAATCATAGGTTTTATATCCTAAAAAAAATTAAATAAATATAAAAACTTACAGTTCGTTTTTGGGTTAGGGTTCAAATCAGCGCCGGAGAAGAGGGAGGCCTAGGGCATCGCGCGGTGTGGCCAGGCGCAGGCAAGGCGGAGGGGAAGTGCAGCACTGGTCTTCGGTGGTGGGAGGAAGTGGGTTGAGGCAGTTTCTGGTTCGAGTCCTGAATGGATTTTTACGGCGGTGGGCTTCAGCGATGGAGAGATGGGGATCGTCAGAGTTGAGGTGAAGTGGGAGGGGTGCGCCACCGCCTGTGGAGGCGCTGCGGTGGGGGCCGCGACAGTGGTAGCGGCGGCTAGGGTTCCGCCTTTTCTCGTCGCTTTTTTTCTTCTTCTTCTGATTCATGAAATCGGGGGGGGGGGGGGGGGCAGAAAGGGAAAATAAAGAGAGGGAGGGAAATATATAATATATATATTTTTTATTTTATTAATTAATTTAATTGCATAAAGTTGACTTTTACCCACGACCTCGAAACGAGGCCCACCGCCTGTCTCCCATAGCGTTTTACCCCCATTCCGAACACAGTGCGATATGTATCGCAAGCTGATTTGATCGTTACAATCAGTTTCCGTTAAATCTACATTTAAATCACTATATTGAATTTTAAACGTACATTTCAAATTACCGGGGTCACATACTGACTAGAAAAATTCCAGAAAAATATTTTCTAGCTTTGTATTGACGATGCGGTCCTAACAAAACTAGTTTCGCCGAATTCTGAGACCGTTGGAAAAATGGCCAATTTCCAGTCGATTAAAATCAACTGAAACTGGTCAAACACGTTTTCCTTTGTCACGCTCACATATTGATTTGAAAAATTATGAAATTTGAAACCTAGCAATAACTTGACATCACGGACCCAACAAAACTGGTTTCGTCGAAATCCGAGGTCGTTTGCAAAATGTCCATTTTTAAAGGCCTGAATTCCATAGCGACTATTCAGAATTTTCAACTGGACATATCTTTTGATTCCCGCTACGAAATTTTTATTTTTCGGATTCGTTGGAAAGATATTATCAATTAGATCCCATTATTTTTTGTTTCACTAAAATCCGGATTGTTTTGCACCCGGTACATTCAATTGAAGTTTGAAATCGAATTATCGAACTACCGCGCCATTTTCAATTCTATTTATAATTATATATAAATATTTATATTCTAACGATGACATATATAATATATACGTCGAATTCAATTCAGAATAAATTTCTCGTCGATATTATTTAAAATAATTCATTTTAAATAATCAAAATTCGCTAAAATTGCCAAAATTGCCAAAATAAAAATTTTAAACTGGCCCAGATTTTCGGGTTATTACAATCTCCCCCACTTAAAACTTTTCGTCCCCGAAAAGGAACAAAGTCGAAAGTGGTTTGATTATTCAACTCTACGTTCGATCTGGCTTCCCTTCTCTAACTTTTCAGTTTCTGAGAATTTTCAAAATTTCAAAAATTTGGCTAACACCCTAAATTTTTGAAAAATTTCGCCATAACCTCCCCTGCAATGGGAGCATCGGGGAATTTCAAATAGCTTCCCCGGTCCTTCAGATCTCAAAAAGAAAAAGAAAAAGCCAAGCGGCTAGCAAATAGGCTCAAAAATCATCATCACCCAAACAAAACAGGAAATTATGTATTAAACATGTACCTATTTGTCGGGCAAACAAATTTTATTCTCTGCTCTAGCCTCCTTGCTATGACCTGCTCAATGTAAGTACAAGTATATGCAAGCAAATGCGACCAATTTTCGATACAATTCAATATTTGGTTCAATTAGGCTAAATGGTTCAAAATTATCAACCAAATAAACAAACAACACAATCATCAATCAATTAGTGAATTAGAGTTTCAAATTCATAATTTGATACATATACAAAAATCAGATTTTTGATGCCAAATCACAACAATAAGCCCTATCAAATTTTGGTTCTCACACCAGTCAAATAGGAAATATATAGAAAGCCCACTTTCGTCACTCGAACATGAATTCTAATGATGGAGCTCCATCATCAAAATCATCTTCGGGCGATTCGAGTGTAATTCTATATCTATCCGGTATATTAAAACTTCAAATACACGTTTGCAAGGCGTATATGCAAAATCTTTATATACTGGACTGTCCTAATCAATATAAATAAATAATCAAATACGAATAAGTGATTTAAATTTTCAAAACAAAATTTGTTTTCATTTTAAAAATATACTCTTCACACTCGTTCTAGGATACTACTGATCCTATCTCTAACGAGTCATTCCTATTGGATATTACTAACCCAATATCTGAAGAATTCTTTCGTAAGGTTCTAATGTGCCTTGTTCTCTAGCTTTGTAAACCAAAGCTCTGATACCAACTGTGAAAACCCGCAACTTCCCCGTAAAGGAAAGTGTCGGATAGTTCGAGAACAAACCACAACAGAACACATATAAAAGAACGTTTCATTGCATATTACAACAATGCATCAGATTACAAGAATATACAGAGTATAAATGAATACTACACAGAAATATCAGAGATTTAAATTACATTTAAATACAACGCAGCGGAAAATAATACAATACACAACTAGAAGAGATATACGGATACAAAGCTTTCCGGATATCGTTCCAGCTGTAAACCAGGATCCTGTGAATATAAATCTGCAAAACCAAAACTACTAGCTGCCCGTGTCAAAATAGGGGCACCCAGAGTTTAGGTTAAAACAATAAACTCCAGGTCAGTCATGTGACTGGTGTGAGAACTAAAACAGTTAATCTTTATTTTTAAAGTTAGGTAAATCAAGGGACCACGCCGTATAACACGGAACGGGTTTCCTCCCAAGAACACCAGTGCATAAAACAGCAGCGCAATGCGAAATAAAGAAAAATGAAGCTGTTATAAGACCCAGGTCCTATCACACAATGCAACGCAAGCCGGGGGATAGGGTTTTCCCTTATAACAGCCAAAGAATGCTTGATACGTTTAAAACAGATCATTTGATACTATAATAAGTGTACAGTGTATAAAACAACTTCAAATCATAAGTATCAATCATAGGCGACATGAGCGTCCCACGCCACTATGTCACCATATATAGGTTTACAAATAAAACCGCAAATGTCACGTATTTGGAAATTGGATTTCCGTCTATGAACCGAGGCAAAAGATAGTCCTCAACCGTTTCGAGACAATCTAGCCCATGTCTCAGGATCAGAGCTCGAGTGACCCTTGGAGCGACAGGGCCGGTCCACCGATGTGGATTAAAATGCCTGAACACTACGTTTCCCCGCCCTTTGGGGCGTAAATGAGCCAACTAAATGACTCCATCGGTTCGAGAACGACCGATCAATCCGAGGCGCCTCGCAACAGCAACAACCACATAAGTCAAACTCGTCAGGGCGTGTAAAACCACTGACGCCACTTTTTAGCTAGAAGGAAACGCATGCCCTCCCTGAGGTCCTCTCCCGTTTTTGGTTCATACCGGGTGTGAAACACGCGAGGTAAACGTTACACAAAGCTACGCCACAAAGGCCTTGCTTTGATCATCACCACAAGACTTTGCTTTTCAACAGAAGCCTCGATCAATTGCCACTTAGGCATGCCACACAGGCAATTCACTCCATGCGTTTGATATCCATCAATATATAACCCCTGAGCTCGTACGTCTCAGAGAAGGGCGTTAAGCAAGAGAATAAATTCTCCGCCACCAAACAGATATATATTTAATAGAGATCAATCACACAGACTAAAATACAATGTCAGACACACAGTCCATTTACAAGTTCGTTCTGGGTCTGAACGAAACCGGAGGCACCTAGTACCCCGCATATCCATCGATCTCCAAGTACGTCTGGACGATCACCAACTGTTTCCATCTTCTTGGGTGTACAGCCCAATCAAGATCGTCATAAATCACCCAAACGACGTGAAGAACTCCGGTCTTCGACCATCGTCTTCATCTTCGACTTATCGTCGTATCAGTTATCCAGAATGGGATAAACCCGGTCTTTCCGAATAACTCGCGTATATTTTAAATAAGTGTTACACAAACACAACATACGCCTCATTCCAACTCATCAGTCACTAACCGTAAATTAATCAAGAGAATAATTTCCCAAATATAAACCCCGAAGGCCGAAACCAACATCAGATCAATATCCAGAAAACCATTCTGCTTGGCTAACCGACAGTTAGTTTCTAAATTTCACATTTATAGGGAAAGGTTCCCATTAATTTTATCAAAGATAAATTCCTTGAATTTATTCTTTAATCTACTTTTGAATTTCGATTCAACTAGTCGGGATTAACGAAACTTACCGAAGTAATCATTTGTTTTAATTTCCCAATCCCAGTCTATTCATCCCATGAAGTAAAACTGGTAATACTTCATATCTAACACCACGGTGTTATTGGTAAATTCAATTACTATTTCACGTTCAAATCTAATTAAAGATTTAACTATCGCCTGGAGCAAAACTGGTGATACTCCATTTTCGATCATTTCAATCTAATTAAAGATTCATTAAAACTCCACTTAGTTTTAATCTTCGACTGGGTTAAAGAATCAGTGTCATTTAAAACACGATTCACGATAAACCCAAAATCACATTCCATTAATTATCGGGTTAAAGAACAAGTGTTATTTAAAACACTGTTCACGATAAACCCAAAAATCAATACCAATTCAATTCCAATTAAATATTGTTTAATTGGTACACTTCATTAAATCTAATTAAAAAGATTTAATCTTTTCTCAACTGGGTTCAAGAACAGTGTTAGTGAAGACACCATTCACGACAAACCCAAATCACATTCGATATTCAATACAAGGCTCTGAATAGAAAATATATCGGCTTATATTCAATATCAAATTCTACGACTAACAAATGTCGTATTGGAAATAACGATATAAATATATATCTTTCAAATTTCCATAACAACACCTGTATAATCACGAATTCCAACATCGAAATATTCCGAAGACAATTTCGATTCAAATCCACTCCAATGCAATCATTGGATATTCTGGTTATTTTTAAAACCCTTTTTAAATTCAATTTATTTATTTAAAAATAAATAGAATTATAATTCTAGTTCAAAACTAGTTCAATTCGATAAAAATCTATTTTTATCTTTTCAAATATGGAGTTTTTCATCCCAATTCTTTCTAAATCATTTCTTATGATTTTACACAAATTATTACTATTTTTAATAATTTTATCAAGGCCTGTACAGTCGATTTCCATCAATGGCCATCGAACTGCACTTACAGCGACCTTTTTCGAATTTGATTTGGACGTATCTCCAAATCCAACCGTTAGATTTCAAATTTCTAATATTCGTTAGAAAGCTCTTTTCGATACGAACCCAACGGTTCCGGTTTTAGGAGAATCCGACGGTCGGATCTCCCGTTATGTCCGTTTGAAATAAATGGTCGAAATTCACGAACTGCCGCGGCGCGGCGCGTTCTATTCAGGCCATTATATTATATATATAATATATATAATATATATTTCATCGATTTCTATTTAAAACGAATTATATAAATAGTTTTAAAATTCGTTTCAAAAGCAATTTCAACTTCCATTTCAATTCAAATCAAAATTGAATCCTTCTTTATAAATTCGTTTTAAAATTCATTTCTATTCAATTCAAATTTCAATTCAATTTAAATTCATTTCAATTTGCTTTCAATTCAATTTGAATTCGTTTTCAATTCAATTCTTTTCGAAATCGTTTTCAATTCATTTCATTTCGAAATCGTTTTCAATTCAATTCCTTTCGAAATCGTTTTCAATTCATTTTCAATTCAATTTGAATTCGTTTTCAATTCAATTCATTTCGAAATCGTTTTCAATTCATTTTCAATTCAATTTGAATTCGTTTTCAATTCAATTCCTTTCGAAATCGTTTTCAATTCATTTTCAATTCAATTTGAATTCGTTTTCAATTCAATTCATTTCGAAATCGTTTTCAATTCATTTTCAATTCAATTTGAATTCGTTTTCAATTCAATTCATTTCGAAATCGTTTTCAATTCATTTTCAATTCAATTTGAATTCGTTTTCAGTTCAATTCATTTCGAAATCGTTTTCAATTCATTTTCAATTCAATTTGAATTCGTTTTCAATTCAATTCATTTCGAAATCGTTTTCAATTCATTTTCAAATCAATTTGAATTCGTTTTCAATTCAATTCATTTCGAAATAGTTTTCAATTCATTTCTAAATGAATAAAATCGATATGAATATCGTTCACGTCAAAATGGCGTCAAACTAATCAACACGGCTTCATAAATTTCTATTTTCAAATATTCTATTTCAGATATTTCTTTTTCAAAATAGTTGTTATTTTCAAAATATTTCGTTCAACACATGACCAATCTCAATAGATGAGTACTGTCAACACATGAACCTTTATTTTATATTGATAAAGATGTAAATTTTATTACTAAAATATTTCGTTCAACACATGACCAATCTCAATGGATGAAACTGTCAACACATGAACCTTTATTTTATATTATTCTTTATTTTCTAAATTGAAATGAGGCCCAATCAATTACCATATAAAGTTAATTATATGGATTCCATACAACAAACGTATATACTAGCAACGATAGATAATCAACCATCAACCAAAGTGCACTACACTGTATAAGCATCAAATATAGATATCTAACGCTTATAACAGCCTGTCAATCAATCGATCGACATATTTAATCAATCAGGATGAGTGAAATTCATATTTCATCCCAACACCCGTGTGGGGTTTCAAACAATCAAACATAGATTTTATTTGTGCAGTTGGGCGATGTGTGAAATTTATCGACCCAATCAATATCAGTCAAATCAGTGTATATACAAACAAATCGGCCGATTTGTTTATAACTATTCGTTTATTCACATTCACGTTAAAAATTATATTTTTAACGATAAAACATTTTATTTCAACCTATGAATTTCTATTCGGTTCATTCTTTAAATAAAATGATATTTTTATTTTTCTAACTTATTTTAGAAAATTTCGGCGGCATAACGGCACGATACTAGAAACGGGACGAGGCCTAGCCTTATCCCCGGTCTAGTGAAGGCCCACGCCATTCACACATCAATCATATCAATTTTATTCCACCAAACAATTCAAATCAACCCAAACAATCTAACTAACAACACAGCCAAACAAACAAGTCCATGGTCTGTGGACGATTGTGTCGGGTGCTACTAAGCACCGTCTGCATCCTAGTATATATATATATAACTAGAAAAATAAATTGAAAGGTGAGAAATTCTCACCGATTGCTATCCAAACATCTTGACTTCACTTTGATAGAGATCTTCTTCGTTCTCGCCTTTTTGTTACCTTCGTCGCCCGCTTTCACTACCTATGTAAAAATCGAGTTTTTACTTCGAAGTTCAATATAAAAAAACCATATTTTTATTTCGAAGTTCAATATATAAAAACCATATTTTTATTTCGAAGTTCAATATATAAAAACCATATTTTTATTTCGAAGTTCAATATATAAAAACCTTATTTTTATTTCGAAGTTCAATATATAAAAACCATATTTTTATTTCGAAGTTCAATATATAAAAACCATATTTTTATTTCGAAGTTCAATATATAAAAACCATATTTTTATTTCGAAGTTCAATATATAAAAACCATATTTTTATTTCGAAGTTCAATATATAAAAACCATATTTTTATTTCGAAGTTCAATATATAAAAACCATATTTTTATTTCGAAGTTAAAAAAAATCGAATCTTTTCTAGTTTAAAAATCGAATCTTTTCTAGTATAAAATCATAGCTTTCATATAAAAAAAAAATCTGATTTTTAATTCACATGAATAAATGTAAATAAAAATAAAAATATATACTTTCATGTTTAATACAAATATAGTATGAAAATCATAGGTTTTATATCCTAAAAAAAATTAAATAAATATAAAAACTTACAGTTCGTTTTTGGGTTAGGGTTCAAATCAGCGCCGGAGAAGAGGGAGGCCCGGGGCATCGCGCGGTGTGGCCAGGCGCAGGCAAGGCGGAGGGGAAGTGCAGCACTGGTCTTCGGTGGTGGGAGGAAGTGGGTTGAGGCAGTTTCTGGTTCGAGTCCTGAATGGATTTTTACGGCGGTGGGCTTCAGCGATGGAGAGATGGGGATCGTCAGAGTTGAGGTGAAGTGGGAGGGGTGCGCCACCGCCTGTGGAGGTGCTGCGGTGGGGGCCGCGACAGTGGTAGCGGCGGCTAGGGTTCCGCCTTTTCTCGTCGCTTTTTTCTTCTTCTGATTCATGAAATCGGGGGGAGGGGGGGGGGCAGAAAGGGAAAATAAAGAGAGGGAGGGAAATATATAATATATATATTTTTTATTTTATTAATTAATTTAATTGCATAAAGTTGACTTTTACCCACGACCTCGAAACGAGGCCCACCGCCTGTCTCCCATAGCGTTTTACCCCCATTCCGAACACAATGGGATATGTATCGCAAGCTGATTTGATCGTTACAATCAGTTTCCGTTAAATCTACATTTAAATCACTATATTGAATTTTAAACGTACATTTCAAATTACCGGGGTCACATACTGACTAGAAAAATTCCAGAAAAATATTTTCTAGCTTCGTATTGACGATACGGTCCTAACAAAACTAGTTTCGCCGAATTCTGAGACCGTTGGAAAAATGGCCAATTTCCAGTCGATTAAAATCAACTGAAACTGGTCAAACACGTTTTCCTTTGTCATGCTCACATATTGACTTGAAAAATTATGAAATTTGAAACCTAGCAATAACTTGACATCACGGACCCAACAAAACTGGTTTCGTCGAAATCCGAGGCGTTTGCAAAATGTCCATTTTTAAAGGCCTGAATTCCATAGCGACTATTCAGAATTTTCAACTGGACATATCTTTTGATTCCCGCTACGAAATTTTGATTTTTCGGATTCGTTGGAAAGATATTATCAATTAGATCCCATTATTTTTAGTTTCACTAAAATCCGGATTGTTTTGCACCCTGTACATTCAATTGAAGTTTGAAATCGAATTATCGAACTACCGCGCCATTTTCAATTCTATTTATAATTATATAAAAATATTTATATTCTAACGACGACGTATATAATATATACGTCGAATTCAATTCAGAATAAATTTCTCGTCGATATTATTTAAAATAATTCATTTTAAATAATCAAAATTCGCTAAAATTGCCAAAATAAAAATTTTAAACTGGCCCAGATTTTCGGGTTATTACACAAATTTCCTTCAAAACTTTTCTAAGGTAGCAATCCATCACTTCGATACTCGAAAATGAACACTGATGATGCTGCAGTCATCATCAGAATTATTTCCCAACCACTGAAGTGAGTTCAGTGCTTTATCATTTTAAAAATCTATTCAAAATGATTTCATTCAAAAATCCCTCCAAAACAAAGCTATATTATTCTAATATACTTTAAAATATTTTCCAAATTCCCAGGATTTAAATTCCAAATTCAGGTTTGAATTCAATTCCAATTATCTTATTGTATAATTCATTCATATACAAATTATATTTTTGGTTATTTATAACCATTCCAATTTTATAATCTTATTTGATTATAATAATATCTATCAACTCATCCATATACTACAATAATTTAAGAAAATTATTCCTTTTCTATCAAAGTAGAATTTTGGGTAAAATTGTTTCATTTACCCATTTTAAAACAATATCGTGTTCAATCTTCTGTTCAAGTATTTACAAACTCTTATCGACGTCGTGGCGTCCCACGATTCGACCAGAATTCATAAACCACCCAACAGACTAGCCAACACAATATAAAACAATTTTTATATCAATTAACAAATACGTTCTCTCGTATACATATATACTCAACTCATTCTAGGGTAATATTGACCCTATATCTAATGAGCACAATCCTACCAAATCCAAGATATTCGCTCAACCTAAGCTCTGATACCAACTGTAACAGCCCGCAAATCCATACTGTCTGAGTTGACTAATAACACCACACGTCCAACCCAAATTGCACAGAAATACGAATCATTATTAGAAAGAAGTTAGAGGATGAGAAATAGAAAGAAAGAAATATTAGAATAGAAGAAAACAAAAAAGACAAATCTCACAGCGGAACGAATAAAATATATTATATAACATAGCTTTTGAAATACAAATCAGAAACTTTATATACATACCATCATCAGAGCACAACAGTTATTCCTGGAACAGTTATAAACACTATTTCCAGATACCACATTGTACACAACGGAACATATGAGTCTATAGCAAACTGGTGAAGCCTCCTGCTTCAAACTCCTCTACGTGAATCTATAAAATCCTGACTACTTGACTGTCTGTACAAATTTGGGCACCCAAGAGTTTAGGGAAAACAAACAAAATAAACTCTGGGTCATTCATGGGACTGGTGTGAGTAAACTCCAATCATTTGTTTAACTTTCAAATTCCTTTCGAAAGAAATGGCGATCGTAAGACTGATACACAAATAAACACGGATGGTTTTTACCTTATGATAACCCAAAATATTTTGGATATCAAATCTAGTGATATTATAATAATGTCTACATCAAATAAATAGAATCTAGAGGAACGCTTGCATCTCACGTTCCATATATAATATAAAATAAAAAAACTGCATTGCGCTTATTGGAGAATGGATTTCCAACATGACAGGTTATGGAACCACCTTCCGATAGTGTATCTCTAGAGGGGAATACACTGGGTTCAACAAGAACATCTTGCAACCCGACCCACACATGACCGACCACTCATTTCGCTTGAGTGTATCGAATGTATATCACCAACGGTTGGGAACAGCAATCGTTTCCCGAAAAGGGACAGCATCGATAGATTAAAGAAGTAAAAGGAATTTCTCTAGATAGGTGATTATACACCCTAATGGGAGCGACCCACATAGCCATGCTGCCTGCCCGATTTTTGTCATTTCCCAGTTGTTGAGGCCTGAGGCTACGATTTCTTATCATTCATTGATAGCGCAATCACTTTGAATGCCACAATGTCAGATCCGTTAATCATTAATTGATTTACACAAATATATACTGGATATTATGCTAAGGGAATAAATCCATTGCCACAATGTATATTTATACAGACCAACATATTCGATCATTGGAAATACTTTGTCAGACATTCGCCATATATGTTCGTTCTGGGACTGAACGAAACCGAAGGCTCAATTTCCACTAATAGAAAAAATCCCTTGCACTTTACTCCGTCTTCGATTATCTTCATATAATCTGATTCGCAACGCTACTGCCAATACAGAGTTGTCTCGGATAATAATCCAACCAGTCTCTCAATATTGACAACGATATTGGCAAACACTTCGATAGTTGGTTCTTTAACTATCGAGGAAAAATAAACAAACATCCATTCATAACATCAAACAATCACTGGGCCTGTTAATTAATATTTCATTAATTAATTCACTTCTTCATTTCCCTATCAAATATTTGTTAACCAAATATTTTCAGTAATCTTATTGATCTCTTACGCTAGTTGAAAAAATATTCCCTATATCACCTTCTTTTATTTTCTATACTTGGAAAGTATATTCTATTTGTAATTGAAACATTTTCAATCACTTATCTCTTTCACGACTCGATTATTTTTATACTTAGGAAATATTTATGATATATTTCCAAAATTCCACTTACGTGGGTTAAAACGACTGTTGTGTAAAAACATCGTTACAAACAACCCAAAATACCGCATTCGACTAACCCATATTCAAACATTTCTCTTCAAGACTGGATCTTGCTATTTATCGGTCAAAAATGAAATCAATCAAGTTGGGGTATAATTACCTCTCATACCTTGATTGAAAACATCATTAACTTCAAAACAGACAAAACCACTTACCTCGAATAATCAACATCATATAAAGCCAATTATTCGTTTTTTAATACCTATATACATTTCTCTTTCTATTACCAGACAATTGATTTCCTTTTTGTTTATATTATTCTAATTTAAGTTCATTTACTTATAGAATTCTATATATATTGGTACATTGATTTCTAACCATCAAATTTTCTTAAAAATATTCCAACTCATTAAATTTCTGGAAAATTTCGCTATAACCTCCTTTGTACCGGGAGCATCGGGAAAATCCCCAAACCGCCACACAGGCCTTTCCAATCAAAAGAAAAAGAAAAAGCCAAGCAGCTTGCCGATATGGCGCATAAAACCTCACATGGAATTTAAACATACCTTTTTGTCGGGCACACGAATTATAATCTTCATAC
Organism: Allium sativum; assembly: GCA_030737875.1. Lineage (NCBI taxonomy): Eukaryota > Viridiplantae > Streptophyta > Magnoliopsida > Asparagales > Amaryllidaceae > Allium > Allium sativum. The sequence continues at coordinate 20,175 of JASFAX010002664.1, read as the reverse complement.
AATTTATATACGTCATTCCATACCTGTCTAACACATATTCGCCTGTTTCCAATTTATCCCAACTAAATCCAGTCATTTCTAACTCAAATCGCTAATTTATTCTATTAATTAGCTCTTTTGCCAACTCTCTTTAGTTTGAACATATCATGTACAAATATATTTTATTTCGCTTATAATCATGTCGAGTTTCATTTCTAACTATATTCGATTTTGAATATATATATATACACAAATCATTTACCTTTCAAAGTTCAATTTTGGTTCAAAATTTTCATTAACTAAGTATTCTTCAAATTAGTTAATTTTATTCGATAATAAAAAATCTGATTTTTGTTTCAAAAATCAATTCATTACTCCACTTGATTTCAAATATATTTATAACTCAATTCTGAAATTTTCTAAATAGAGATTCGGATTTTATTCGTTTGAAAACCTTTCATAAAATTATATAAACCGTTATGGTTTTTAAATGGTTAGGGCGCTAATTTTCTGAAAATTTGATTTTGACCTAACTCAAAATATATACGAAGAAAATCAGAATTTTCTCTTCCATTAGAAAACTATTATTCTATCGGTCCTGACAATTCTTGTTTCAAAGAATTCTGACTTAATTTGAGTTCTATATACTCAATTGAACTTCGAATCGCCAATTTACGAACTACCGTGCCGCGGCGAGTTCTCTTTAATTATATTTAATATATAAACGATTTCAACTTCATTTATATAATTTCTAACTTCATTTTAATATATTTAATATATATATATATTAAATCCAATTTTCAAATCCAACTTAATATTTACGATTATCTCTACTCGTCGATTTTCCCATCACTCGGTTATCAATTCAATTACAACTCCATTTCTGTTATTATTTTCTAATTCCATTAGAAATTCTAAATTATTATATAAAATTCATGAAATAAATTATTCTAACATTTTCTAAATCAACTAGAAACTTCATTCCTTTTATATTCTGAATTGCGGGATAAAACTGTTGTTTCCTTTTTTTCGAAATGATTTCAAATTATAATTTTAAATTCATACTTGAATTCAAATTATATTTTAAATTCCTGCTTGAATTTAAAGTTACCAATTATCTCTTGATAATTTATTTACCATATTTCTAAACATCATTTATAAACTTACTTGTTTTATATTTAAAAACGTCCATTTCGAATTCTATTTAAAACCAAAATCATATTCTGGAAATTTTTATTTATAATAACTTATATAATATAACACCCAATTTATTTTCACATTCAATTTGACTTATATTTAAATAAATTTGAATTAACCGAATTCAAATCATAAATCCTTACGGATTTATTTTAGTTTAATTTATATTCTGAACATCAGAATAAATTCCATCGTTTATTTCTTAAAACGATTTCCCCATTTCTATTTTTAAATTCACATTTGGATTTAAATATTAGAATTATCAAATGATAATTTTTCTCACTTTATTTCTATAAACACTGTTTATAATTTCATTTCAATTATCTGTTTATCCAACGAAAATCAATCTATTTTATTTATAAACACCATTTATAAATTCACTTTAATGTCTTTAATTTATAAACACCGTTTACAAATTCAGTACTTGTTTTATTTATTTCCAAAACAAGTAAATATGTTTAGCCCATTCTAAATTCAAATTTTATTTTAGAAAATAGAATTTTCCTTTTAAATCTCAAAATCTCTTTCAAGATATTTTTATAAATCAACATTAAGACCCAGTGATATTTCAAACAAACAAAACAACCAATTACAATTGACAGGTTTTCTAACACATCATATATGACAGTATATGTGCAAACAACAAACAAACAGATAATATATTTTGGAGGAATCCAGTTTGATTCCTCCAACCTATTTTTCCTGCATCCATAGATGTTAGTCAACATAAATAATACCCAGCCTGCTTCGAGACAGGATATCGCGGTATAGAAGGTCATCCACTATCATAGCGTGTGGCTTATAGGGTAATCATCCGCTAATGATACCGCGGGCATCTGCTAATGATACTGCGGGAATCCAACCAATCACCAATATATATATATATATAATAGCCACAAACACCAAGCCTAAATAACTAATATATATTTCTAATACCCACAGTAATATTTTAAAAGCTAAAAATAAATTAATAAGTGACATTTACTCACCGAAATTTGCATTTGTCGAATATCTGTTTATTTCCAAATCATCTGCTACGAATCTTCTCGAATGAATTCGCACCTACGATAATTTGATTTAAATTTACTGATTAACATTTATTTATTTAAATGAACTATTTAAATGAATAAATAAATTTTCCTATATTTTACTTCATTTAATGGTCACTAAATTAAATTTAACTTGACCAATAAAATTAAACTGGTCTATGTTTTATTAAACCATTTATATATTTAACGTTTAAAGAAATAATAACAAATTTCATTACCCATTATTATCTCTAATGCTTCTTCCTTCTATTATAATAAATTCGAGCCCTCCTTTTACTGTACAACTCATCAAAATCACCACTACATAATTTGAGCTTACATCATCCTTAGCTTATGAGTTTTCTCGACTAGTCTCAAGATCAAACCTTGTATAACAAGATTATCAATTTTAATTACCCGATTATATTATTGCTAACTAATAAAATTTTAAATAAGGAAACCACTATATACTAATTAAATTACCTTAATACTCCATTCACAATATCTCCCTGAATTAGCAACACAGGCCACTATCCTTCCCTAACACGACAATGGCCAGATCCGATAAAACCCAATTCCTGAAATTACTGTCGAACCCCTTCCTAGAACATATTCACGCAACAGCCCCTTCCTAATCGCAACCTTCTTCTGTCGACGCACTGCAAGAATTGAGTGCGACATGTATTCGATTGGAATACCTCGAAATCACTGTCAGTCGCCACCTTCATGAAGTCGAGTCCCAAATTTGAACGCCCAACCGATCACCAAAGTCGCATCGTTCAACAAAGAAAAAAATGTTGGTAAATGATGCGTCTAACAATTTTCGTCATCCTGAGTTCACCCAAACATACCGCCTACACTTCGACATCACTGACTCGCCAGAACCTCAAGATTTTGAAATCCCTAATCAACGATGAACCCTAGGTCGACAGTTCAAGCTTTAGACAATTTGCCCTCATTAATGTTCGAGCCTCAGGGGATCGCGATGAAATCCTAGGTCAAAATGGAACAGTCGAATATCTCAACCAAACTACGAGATTCAAATACGAGGCTTTGATTTACTGAGAAATGGAAATAAAGAGAGAAAGGGATATCAGCCATTTTTATTTGTGCTGAAATTATTCGATTTTCACACGGAATGGGAAGAATCGCTTTTGAAAGTGGACTTCGATTTATATTCTTGTTTTTGAGAACGATGGGAAAGAATCGACCTTAGTTTTTAAAAAGAAAGGAAATGAAAATAAGAAGGGGGTTTGTCATGTATTTAAATTTGCGGGAGGAGACCATACGTACAGTGCAATGAGTTTGTGTAGGCTAAAGGACACAGAAAACCCTTTATTTTGTTTTAAAAGATTTTCGATTTGATTTAAATAGATTTTTACTCCTTTTTTAATAGATCCTGATTTGATCTTATGCTTATCCACTGATCAAATAATTTGGGGTCCATTGATTTAAATCACAAACCGCTATTTTAGCGTAATCACTGTCGTTTCAACACGATAACATTATTCTGAATTGAACTGAATAAAAATCTGAAATTTAATTTGAACGTATAAATAAAATAACCATTAAATCGATATTATATAATTTTAAATTCAAACAAATAAATTTCTCGATAATAAATTATTATTATTGTTTATATATACAAATAGAATTTATATTGATTAACTGAATTATTCGGATTTAGTTTTAAATTTGAATTAAACTAGATTTGTTTTCGTATTGCGATTTTTTTATATATTTGACATTAAATCGAAATCAATTTTTAAATCGATAATTTAATATAAAATTCATTTATATTATGAGCTCAGTATTTAAAAATGATATTAAATATTTAAAATAAATGGATTAAAAAACCGGGTCGTTACATTCTTCCCCCCTTAAAAGAATTTTATCCTCGAAGTTACTAAGGTAGGAAAAAAGCCTTAAATCCATTTACTTTTCAAACTCACTTATGTCGAAACTCAACACTTTATATTTCTAAAACTTTTGGTTTCCAATTATATTGCACCCCATATATGCTCACATTCAATTAATCTGAATGATTTATAATTAGTATATTCACATCCAGTCCATATTCATTCAAATTGATTTTAATCAATTTATTCACTTTGATCCATTTAACTTGCTTAAGTTAAATTTAAATTCCAGAATCCAAATACCCGGGTTTTCATTTCAAATCCTTTTAGAATCACATGAATGTATACATATATATTTATTTTCATTTCAAATTCAAAACATTTGAATTTTTCAAACCAACTTGTTTTCTTTCCAACAAATTTCCTTCAAACCTTTTCTAAGGCAGCAATCCATCACTTAGAAACTCGAAAATGAACACTGATGATGCTACAGTCATCACCAGAATTATTTCCCAGCAATTGAAGTGAGTTAAGTGCTTTATCATTTTAAAAATCTATTCAAAATGATTTCATTCAAAAATCCCTCCAAAACAAAGCTATATTATTCTAATATACTTCAAAAATATTTATCAACTTCCCAGGATTTAAATTCCAAACTCTGGTTTGAATTCAATTCCAATTATCTTATTGTATGTTTCATTCATATACAAATTATATTTTTGGTTATTTGTAACCATTCCAATTTTATAATCTTATTTGATTATAATAATATCAATCAACTCATCCATATATTATAATAATTTAAGAAAATTATTCCTTTTCTATCAATGTATAATTTTGGGTAAAATTATTTCACTTACCCATTTTAAAACAATATCGTGTTCAATCTTCTGTTCAAGCAATTACAAACTGCTATCGACGTCGTGGCGTCCCACGATTCGACCAGAATTCATAAACCACCCAACAGACTAGCCAACACAATATAAAACAATTTTTATATCAATTAAAAAATACGCTCTCTCGTGTGTATATATATATATACACACTCAACTCATTCTAGGGTATTACTGACCTTATCTCTAATGAGCACAATCCCACCAAAGACAAGATATTCGCTCAACCTAAGCTTCGATACCAACTGTAACAACCCGCAAATTCGTACTGTCTGAGTTGACTAATAACGCCAAACGTCCAACCCAAATTGCACAGAAATACGAATCATTATTAGAAAGAAGTTAGAGGATGAGAAATATAAAGAAAGAAATATTAGAATAGAAGAAAACAAAGAAGACAAATGTCACAGCGGAACGAATAAAATATATTACATAACATACCTTTTGAAATATAAATCAGAAACTTTATATACATACCATCATTAGAGCACAACAGTTATTCCTGGAACAGTTATAAACACATGTTTCCGGATACCACATAGTACACAACGGAATATATGAGTCTGTAGCGAACTAGTGAAGCCTCCTGCTTCAAACTCCTCCACGTGAATCCGTAAAGTCCCGACTATTTGACTGCTCGTACAAATTTGGGCACCCAAGAGTTTAGGGAGAACAAACAAAATAAACTCTGGGTCAGTTATGGGACTAGTGTGAGTAAACTCCAATCACTTGTTTAACTTTCAAAATCCTTTCGAAAGAATGGTGATCATAAGACCGATGCACACATAAACATGGATGGTTTTTACCTTATGATAACCCAAAATATTTTTGATATCAAATCCAGTGATATTATAATAATGTCTACATCAAATAAATAGAATCTAGCGGAACGTTTGCATCTCACGTTCCATATATAATATAAAATAAAAAACCGCATGGCGCTTAGTGGAGATTTGATTTCCAACATGTCAAGGTATGGAACCACCTTCCGATAGTGTATCTCTAGAGGGGAATACACTGGGTTCAACAAGTACATCATGCAACCTGGCCCACACATGACCGACCACTCATTTCGCTTGAGTGTATCGAATGTATATCACCAACGGTTGGGATCAACAACCGTTTCCCGAATAGGGACAACATCGATATATTAAATAAGTAAAAGGAATTTCTCTAGATAGGTGACTATACACCCTAATGGGAGCGACCCACGTAGCCATGCTGCCTGCCCGAATTTTGTCATTTCCCAGTTGTTGAGCCTGAGGCTATGACTTCTTATCATTCTGTAACGACCCGCATTCTACGCATCATAGGATCGTAGAATATTTGTTTCTTTCAGCATACTAAGTCGTATGGTCATGTAACTTTGGGAGACGACTATTGGGGTCATTTCCCATGTTCATGATTTTTCCCCGATTTTTAAATGACCATTTTACCCCTAGTTGGCACTGTTTTGGCCATAACTTTTGACTGAAAAGGAATTTTGACCTGAAACCACTTCCATCGGCTTCGGATGATGGTTTGTCTTTCTGTAGAGTGGTCGCATTAGCCAAACGGACTTACCGTTTGGGAGATATGGCTGAAACAAGTTTCAGATGGTGAAAAACAGCTTAATTGGGCTCAACCGGGTGATTAGCAGCTAGGCCCAAGGGAATTTCGGGTTAGGGGTATATAGGGGCTGATTAGGGTTAGAAAACATTTCTTTAGACATTTTCCAGCCGCCACTTTCATTCCTCTTGATCTAGCCATGGCCTCCACTCTCTAAATCTCTCTAAAACACCCAAAAATCACTTCCTAATCAAGGATTAAGGCTTAGAGGCATCAAATTAAGAAGAAAAAGCACCAAAGCAAGGTTAGAGCTACTGTTGGACATCAGTATTCGCCCAAATCAGAGGAGTCTCAGTTCTGAGAATTTTGTTTGTGGCCAAGGTGAGTGATTAGCATTGTTTTGACACTAATTACAGTTAATTAAGGTGATTAGCGATAATTAGTAAATTCTTACACTATAAAATTCTGGAAAAAAAATACTCTAAAATTCTGAAATGTTATTTTAGACCTCTGTTAGAAGTTTGTGATGATTTGGTTAGGTTTTGCTAATCGTACCTTAGATTTGCTTAAACATGCTTAAAGGGAAAAACATGGGTTTTGGTGGTTATGGACGATTTTATATGTTGCTATGACTGTTTGGAATGATTTATGATTGATTACAAAAGTTAGATTGGTCAAAAACGTCGTCGTATGGCGTAAATAGCTTGCTGGAAGAGATGCAGGAATTTGGACCGGATCGGATCGCCCCCACACTCGGACCGTGGGGTATGACCACGATCCCACACTCGGACCGTGGGGTATGACCACGAACCGCACACCCTGGAGCGTGACGAAGTATAGCGATCCGCACACCTGGAGCGTGACGAAGTATAGCGATCCGCACACCTGGAGCGTGATGAAGTATAGCGATCCGCACACCTATAGCGTGACGAAGTATAGCGATCCGCACACCGCGACCGTGAGGAAGACAAGGAGCTTGGACATGAGAAGACTAAAACCCGAGATACAAAGGTAGTCCAAGTTTGAAGTTAGAGCTCAGGATCCAGATGGGAACCAATGAGTTCACTTCATGAGTTGGGCTTTGCTGCGGGACGCGTGCCAAGGGGTTATCGACGTCTATAGCTTTGGACCACTATGGTAGGAGGTACGAAGGTGGATTCAGGGCCATTATGGCATCGGTAGAACCAAGGGCTACGACCAATGTAGTGGGTCATTGAAATGTTTGGTCATGACTCTAAGTGTTTGGCTTGGTCACAACAGGGTTTCTACAAGTCGGGATCCGTCGTTACTTCAATTTGTCTAGTGTTCCAAAGTGGTAGATGTCGTACGCTTTACGCACTGAGTGAGAAATGTGAGGATGGCTGCTATGGATGATTTGTTTGCTATCATTATGACATGCACACCCCACCCCCGTATTCTTTACACTATTTATTATGGCACCTTAGAGTACTGTACGGTATGTGGTACTAACTCTTTGGTTGCAGGTCCAGGTTCAGGTATGGTTTAGTATACCTGTTATTGTTCTGTTTAGATGCTTATCGCTCATACCAGGCTTTATGTCTGACCCAGAGTTTTATGTCTCCTCTTATTACTCTGGGTGCTCACACGAGCAGACTAGAGACAGGTTAGCTAGTGATGCACGGGTAGATGATCCGGAGACGAGCAGGAGGCTTCCACGTAATGCATATACATAGTATTCTCGCTGTGTTGTTGAAGATCACTGCTTGGGCATTGGTGGTGTATCTTCTACTTTGACTTTCTTTTGTTTAGAGACAGTAGATTTTGAAAAGGTTGTAATAAGCTGTATTTGGATTTCCGCTGCTCTGATGTTGATGTTGATTTTAGTTATCAGCTTATGCACTGTCTCACCTGTTTTATGTCAAGTATGTTATTATTATATTTTATCCCATGCGCTGTGAGACATTCTACAGGTTCCTTGATTGGTTCATTCCCTTCTTTCTTTTCTTCTGACGACCGTTCTGTGCTAGCTGGGCATGTGTACAGCGCACTTTCGGAGGAAATGCAGGCTGGTGCGGGGCGGGCCGTCACACTTGGTATCAGAGCTCTAGGTTGCGTAGTTAACCTAGGGAAGTTATCAGGGAGAGATAATATACATATACGAGAGAGCGTATTTGTGGTTATTTTGGTTTTTAAAAGCTATATATATATACTATTAGTAGTATAAGGATGAAGTCGTACTGCACTAGCACCACTATGGAGTCGTTAATCGTTTCCTTTTTCAGATTGACGATGAGCTGATATGTTAGAGGTACCGGTAGGGGAGCCAATAATGGGAATGCTGCTGACATGAGGACGATGTTTACTGACCTCATGAGAGAGATTCTTAGAGATGTGCAGAGGGCAGCTCCCAATGGTGGAAATGGTGGTGGTCCAATAGTGCAGGCGCCAAGAGTCGACTTCGCCAAGCTGAATAAAGATTATACTAGCCTTGGTGGGAAGCCGTTCCACGGAACGGAGTCGGCCACAGATGTTCAGGATTGGTTAGATAGTTGCGAACGTATCTTCGAGGATTTGGGTATCGAGGATGCGATGAAGAGAAAGCTAGCGTCCCGTCAGCTGCAAGGGCGGGCAATGAATTGGTGGAATGCTATAAAGGCAGCTACTCCCGAAGATCAGATTACTTGGGAGCAGTTTAAGGCTCGCTTTAGTGAGAAGTTCATTCCGGCTGCTCAGAAGTCAGTGTTGTTCAAGAAATTCTTGGAGCTCAAGCAGAATGGCAGAGCTGTCTCGGAGTATATTGCTGAATTTGACACTTTGTCAAAATATGGGTTATCTCTTATTGATACTGCCGAGAAGAAGAATGAGAAATTCATAACTGGTTTGGATCAGTACTTGGGGGAAAAACTTATTAACCACATCGATGAGACGTTTGAATCGATTGTGGGGAAAGCGTTAAGGTCAGAAAGTCTCTACCCTAAGCCGAAGACTGAGGTTGCATCCGTAGATGAGCCAAAGCCACAAGCAAGTGGTGGAGGCAAAGGTGGTTCCCAGATTAAGAGAAAGCAGAATCAGGCTAAGGATGGCTAGAAGAAAAAGAATAAGCAAGATGTGGAGTGCTTCAGCTGTGGTAAGAAGGGCCATTATGCTAGTAATTGTTGGGCCAAGCCAGCAGATAGGAAGTGCTTCAATTGTGGCCAATTGGGACATCACAAGGACAAGTGTCCACAGCCCCCTAAAGAAAAGCAAATGGTGAAAGCATACGCCCTTAATGCTATTCCTTCTTCGTCGAATGCCCCAACAGCGGCTGAGAAGGGAAAGAATGTCGTCATTCAAGGTATGCTTTCTGTTTATGATGTTCCTGTTAGAGTTTTGTTTGATACCGGAGCTTCCAGTTCTTTCATATCTAGTGACCTGGTAGATAGGTTGGGATTGGAGCCCGAGATTGTCGATAGACCTTTAGTGGTGACGAACCCGATTGGTGGTTCGACTAGCCTTAGCATGATTTGTCGTAATGTGGTCTTATCGAGTCATGGATGCATGTTTGTTTGTGATTGCTTTGTTTTGGGCTTTACCGGGTTTGGCATTATTTTGGGAGTAGATTGGCTCCAAAGATACGGGGTGGTGGTAGACTGTGAGGGCTTGTTGGTGACAGCTAGAGCGGATGATGGGCGGAGGATAGTGTTTGGTGGTCTACCCAGTGAGGGGGTATTGGCTAGTTTTCTAAACTCCCTCGACATTCCGCATAGTGAGTTGTCAGGTTTGCCCGTGGTTGGCCAGTATCCGGATGTTTTCGAAGAAGTGACCGGACTTCCACCACACCGAGAGATTGAGTTTCGTATTGATTTGGTAAAAGATGCCAGGCCTATAGTGATGCCATTTCGTCGTATGGCACCAAGGGAGCAGCGAGAGCTCGAGGTGCAAGTCAGCGATCTTTTGAAGAAGGGATTTATCAGAAGGAGTGTTTCTGAATGGGGAGCACCAGTTGTGTTTGCTACCAAAGGCGGATGGTTCCCTTCGTCTGTGTGTAGACTACCGCGAGTTGAATAAAGTGACGAGGAAGAACAAGTATCCTCTACCGCGGATAGATGATTTGTTCGATCAGTTGAGTGGCGCGAGAATATTTTCTCAGTTGGATCTCGCGACAGGTTTTCATCAGCTTAGAGTGGAAGCTGAGAGTATAGCTAAAACGGCATTCCGGACGCCGTCTGGGTTTTATGAGTGGTTGGTCATGCCATTCGGGCTGACCAATGCCCCAGCATATTTTGTGGATCTTATGAATAGGGTATTCAGAAATCAGTTGAATAAGTTTGTCCTTGTGTTCGTTGATGATATTTTGGTCTATTCGAGGACAGAGGAAGAACACAAGGAACATTTAAGAGTAGCGATGGAGGTGTTGAGAAAACACCAATTGAAAGCAAAGTTTTCTAAGTGTCACTTATGGAAGAGGGAAGTGAGGTTCTTGGGCCATGTTGTGTCAGAGAATGGTATTGCCGTGGACCCGGCAAAGGTGGCTACGGTACAGGATTGGCCTACGCCCAAGAACGCAACAGATGTAAGAAGTTTCTTGGGGTTAGCGGGATATTATCGTAAGTTTATCCAAAGTTTCTCCAAGATAGCAGCACCATTGACCCAGTTGACCAAGAAGAATCAAGCTTTTGTTTGGGATGAAAGGTGCGAGAATGCCTTTAAAAGTCTAAAGGACAAGTTGACAAGCGCACCAGTGTTAGTCATTCCTAAGGGGGATGAAGAGATGACGGTATACACGGATGCCTGTGGTACCGGACTGGGTGCTGTATTGATGCAAGGTGGTAGGGTGGTGGCTTACGCAAGTCGGAAATTGAAACCGCACGAGAGAAGATACCCTACCCATGATTTAGAATTGGCAGCGATCGTGTTCGCGTTAAAGATGTGGAGACACTATCTCTTGGGAGAAAGATTTGAGCTGTTTACAGATCATAAGTCGTTAAAGTATCTCTTCTCTCAGAAAGATCTGAATCTCCGTCAGCAGAGATGGTTAGAGTTCTTAGCTTCCTATGATTTTGACATCGCATACACACCAGGAAAGGGCAATGTGGTGGCTGATGCATTGAGTAGAAGACATGCCAGCTTAGGGGCTATGTTCCTTGAATGGAAGCAACTGGAGTTTATCGCGGGGTTTGATTTCAGACCAAAGTGCGAATTGGATCCAGAAATGTTAGCAAGTTTGACGATCAGACCCACTTTGATTGAGCGGATCGGCTCTAGTCAGAGGGACGATCCTAACCTATTGGAAATCATCTCCAAATTAAAGATGTGTGTCGATGAGGAGGTGAACAAGTATGGGCTTGATCGAGATGGATGGCTTAGAAAGAATGGAAAGCTTGTTGTACCCAATGTCAATGGATTGAGGGATGAAGTGCTTAGAGAATGTCATCACTCAAAGCTAACTATACACCCCAGTGGTAACAAGATGTATCAAGATATGAAGCAGACTTACTACTGGGAAGGGATGAAAAGAGACGTTGGGAAGTTTATATCCAAATGCATGAATTGCCAGCTAGTTAAAGCCGAGCAAAAGAAGCCTAGTGGATTGTTACAGCCATTGGAAATTCCCGAATGGAAATGGGAGCAAGTCTCGATGGATTTCATCGATGGTTTACCAAGGACTAGATCGGGACATGATAGCATTTGGGTGATTGTGGATCGATTGACTAAAAGCGCAAGGTTTATACCAGTCAAATCGACCAGAACGGCAGCTAATTTAGCAGAATTGTATATGAAGTGGGTAGTGAGATTTCATGGAGTACCTAAAGGCATTGTGAGCGACCGAGACCCGTTGTTCACTAGTGGGTTTTGGAAGAGCTTACAAGAGGCTCTAGGGTCAGAGTTACATCTCAGTACCGCATATCACCCTCAGACCGACGGTCAGACGGAGAGGGTGAACCGTATTTTGGAAGACCTCTTGAGAGCATGTATATTGGATTTTGGTGGATCATGGGATGACCATTTGCATCTAGTAGAGTTTGCATATAATAATAGCTACCAATCCAGTATCGGTATGGCTCCGTTTGAAGCTTTGTACGGAAGACCGTGCAACTCACCATCATGTTGGGTAGAGACCGGCGAGAAGTTTATGCTTGGACTAGATGTGGTGAGGGAAACTTCAGATAAGATTAAGATCATTCAACAACGAATGAAAGCTGCCCAAGATAGGCAGAAGAGTTATGCTGATAAGAGGAGAAGAGACTTAAAATTCTCCGTTGGCGACTTGGTGTTTGTCAAGATTTCTCCGTTGAAGAGCGTAATACGATTTGGCAGGAGAGGCAAGTTGGCACCAAGATTTGTTGGCCCATTCCCTGTTCTTGAACTAGTCGGGAATTTGGCATATAGAATTGACTTACCAGAGAAGGTGGCAGGAGTTCACAACGTATTTCATGTGTCCCAACTAAGGAAGTTCGTTCACGACTCAGATATGACTATTTCACCTGATCAGTTAGAGGACTTCGAAGTAGAACCCGAGGCTGTTGGGAACCGCAAGCCGGCCCGTATTGTCGAGTACGACATGAAGCAACTTCGAAGGAAGGCGGTGAAGCTAGTCAAGGTTCAGTGGGGCGAGGACGAGAATGACTGTACTTGGGAGACAGAGGAGAACATTAGGAAGTCACACCCAGAAATCTTTGCCTGGTAAGATTTTGACTTTGATTTAGTTTTCCGCATGCTAGGATAGGCTTGTTTGCTTGTTTTGCATGTTTGATTGTTGTATGTGGCTGTTAGGCATGCGGGATCCTTTGTATGTTTTGGGTTAAGGAATTTCGGGGACGAAATTTCTTAAGGGGGGGAGAGTGTAACGACCCGCATTCTACGCATCATAGGATCGTAGAATATTTATTTCTTTCACATACGAAGTCGTATGGTCATGTAACTTTGGGAGACGACTATTGGGGTCATTTCCCATGTTCATGATTTTTCCCGATTTTTAAATGACCATTTTACCCCTAGTTGGCACTGATTTGGCCATAACTTTTGACTGGAAAGGAATTTTGACCTGAAACCACTTCCAATGGCTTCGGATGATGGTTTCTCTTTCCGTAGAGTGGTCACATTAGCCAAACGGACTTACCGTTTGGGAGATATGGCTGAAACAAGTTTCAGATGGTGAAAAACAGCTTAATTGGACTCAACCGGGTGATTAGCAGCTAGGCCCAAGGGGAATTTCGGATTTAGGGGTATATAGGGGCTGATTAGGGTTAGAAAACATTTCTTTAGACATTTTCCAGCCGCCACTTTCATTCCTCTTGATCTAGCCATGGCCTCCACTCTCTAAATCTCTCTAAAACACCCAAAAAATCACTTCCTAATCAAGGATTAAGGCTTAGAGGCATCAAATTAAGAAGAAAAAGCACCAAAGCAAGGTTAGAGCTGCTGTTGGACATCAGTATTCGCCCAAATCAGAGGAGTCTCAGTTCTGAGAATTTTGTTTGTGGCCAAGGTGAGTGATTAGCATTGTTTTGACACTAGTTACAGTTAATTAAGGTGATTAGCGATAATTAGTAAATTCTTACACTATAAAATTCTGGAAAAAAAAATACTCTAAAATTCTGAAATGTTATTTTAGACCTCTGTTAGAAGTTTGTAATGATTTGGTTAGGTTTTGCTAATCGTACCCTTAGATTTGCTTAAACATGCTTAAAGGGAAAAACATGGGTTTTGGTGGTTATGGACGATTTTATATGTTGCTATGACTGTTTGGAATGATTTATGATTGATTAGAAAAGTTAGATTGGTCAAAAACGTCTTCGTATGGCGTAAATAGCTTGCTGGAAGAGATGCAGGAATTTGGACCGGATCGGATCGCCCCCACACTCGGACCGTGGGGTATGACCACGATCCCACACTCGGACCGTGGGGTATGACCACGAACCGCACACCTGGAGCGTGACGAAGTATAGCGATCCGCACACCTGGAGCGTGACGAAGTATAGCGATCCGCACAACTGGAGCGTGACGAAGTATAGCGATCCGCACACCTGGAGCGTGATGAAGTATAGCGATCCGCACACCGCGACCATGAGGAAGACAAGGAGCTTGGACATGAGAAGACTAAAACCCGAGATGCAAAGGTAGTCCAAGTTTGAAGTTAGAGCTCAGGATCCAGATGGGAACCAATGAGTTCACTTCATGAGTTGGGCTTTGCTGCGGGACGCGTGCCAAGGGGTTATCGACATCTATAGCTTTGGACCACTATGGTAGGAGGTACGAAGGCGGATTCAGGGCCATTATGGCATCGGTAGAACCAAGGGCTTCGACCAATGAAGTGGGTCATTGAAATGTTTGGTCATGAATCTAAGTGTTTGGCTTGGTCACAGCAGGTTTTCTACAAGTCGGGATCCGTCGTTACTTCAATTTGTCTAGTGTTCCAAAGTGGTAGATGCCATACGCTTTACGCACTGAGTGAGAAATGTGAGGATGGCTGCTATGGATGATTTGTTTGCTATCATTATGACATGCACACCCCACCCCCGTATTCTTTACACTATTTATTATGGCACCTTAGAGTACTGTACGGTATGTGGTACTAACTCTTTGGTTGCAGGTCCAGGTTCAGGTATGGTTTAGTATACCTGTTATTATTCTGTTTAGATGCTTATCGCTCATACCAGGCTTTATGTCTGACCCAGAGTTTTATGTCTCCTCTTATTACTCTGGGTGCTCACACGAGCGGACTAGAGACAGGTTAGCTAGTGATGCACGGGTAGATGATCCGGAGACGAGCAGGAGGCTTCCACGTAATGCATATACATAGTATTCTCCCTGTGTTGTTGAAGATCACTGCTTGGGCATTGGTGGTGTATCTTCTACTTTGACTTTCTTTTGTTTAGAGACAGTAGATTTTGAAAAGTTGTAATAAGCTGTATTTGGATTTCCGCTGCTCTGATGTTGATGTTGATTTTAGTTATCAGCTTATGCACTGTCTCACCTGTTTTATGTCAAGTATGTTATTATTATATTTTATCCCATGCGCTGTGAGACATTCTACAGGTTCCTTGATTGGTTCATTCCCTTCTTTCTTTTCTTCTGACGACCGTTCTGTGCTAGCTGGGCATGTGTACAGCGCACTTTCGGAGGAAATGCAGGCTGGTGCAGGGCGGGCCGTCACACATTCATTGATAGCATAATCACTTTGAATGCCACATTGTCAGATCCGTTAATCATTAGTTGATTTGCACAAATATATTCTAGATATTATGCTAAGGGAATAAATCCGTTGCCACCATATATATTTATACATACCAACATATTTGATCATTGGAAATACTTTGTCAGACATTCGTCCATATACGTTCGTTCTGGGACTGAACGAAACCGAAGGCAGAATTTCTATTAATAGAAAAAATCCCTTGCACTTTACTCCGTCTTCGATTATCTTCATACAATCTGATTCGCAATGCTACTGACAATACAGAGTGTTTCTCTGATAATAATCCAACCCTTCTCTCCATATTGACAATGATATTGGCAAACACTTTGATAGTCAGTTCTTTAACTATCGAAGAAAAATAAACAAACATCCATTCAAAACATCAAACAATCACTGGGCCTGTTAATTAATATTTCATTAATTAATTCACTTCTTCATTTCCTTATCAAATATTTGTTAACCAAATATTTTCAGTAACCTTTTTGATCTCTTACGCTAGTTGAAAAAACATTTCCCTATATCACCTTCTTTTATTTTCTATACCTAGAAAATATATTCTATTCGCTATTGAAACATTTTCAATCACTTATCTCTTTCATGACTCGGTTATTTTTATACTTAGGAAATATTTATGATATATTTCCAAAATTCCACATACCTGGGTTAAAACGACTGTTGTGTAAACCATCGTTACAAACAACCCAAAATACCGCATTCGACTAACCCTTATTCAAACATTTCTCTTCGAGACTGGATCTTGCTATTTATCGGTCAAAAATGAAATCAACCAAGTTGGGTTATAATTACCTCTCAGACCTTGACTGAAAATATCATTAACTTCAAAACAGACAAAACCACTTACCTCGAATAATCAACATCATATAAAGCCAATTATTCATTTTTTTAAAACGTATATACATTTCTCTTGCTATTACCAGACTATTGATTTCCTTTTTGTTTGTAATATTTTAATTTAAATTCATTTACTTATCGAATTCTATATATATCGATACATTGATTTCTAACCATCAAATTTTCTTAAAAATATTCTAACTCCTTAAATTTTCGGAAAATTTCGCCATAACCTCCTTTGCACCGGGAGCATCGAGAAAATCCCCAAACTGCCACGCAGGCCTCTCCAATCAAAAGAAAAAGAAAAAGCCAAGCGGCTTGCCGATACGGCACATAAAACCTCACATGGAATTTAAACATGTACCTTTTGTCGTGCAAGCGAATTATAATCTTCATACACTTCTTATACGTCATTCCATACCTGTCTAACACATATTCACCTGTTTCCAATTTATTCCAACAAAATCCAGTCATTTCTAACTCAAATCGCTAATTTATTCTTTTAAGTAGCTCTTTTGCGAACTCCCTTTAGTTTGAACATATCATGTTCAAATATATTTTATTTCGCTTATAATCATGTCGAGTTTCATTTCTAACTATATTCGATTTCGAATATATATATATACACAACTCATTTACCTTTCAAAGTTCAATTTCGATTCAAAATTTTCATTAACTAATTATTCTTCAAATTATTTAATTTTATTCGATAGTAAAAAAGTCTGATTTTTGTTTCAAAAATCAATTCATTACTCCACTTGATTTCAAATATTTTTATAACTCAAGTCTGAAATTTTCTAAATAGAGATTCGGATTTTATTCGTTTAGAAACCTTATATAGAATTAAATAAACCGTTATTGTTTTTAAATGGTTGTGGCGCTGTATTTGTGAAAATTTGATTTTGAACAAACTAAAAATATATATGACGAAATTCAGAATTTTCTCTTCCCTTATAAAACTATTATTCTACTGGTCCGGACGATTCTTGTTTAAAAGAATTCTGACTTAATTTGAGTTCTATATACTCAATTGAAGTTCGAATCCCCAATTTACAAACTACCACGCCGCGGTGAGTTCATTTTAATTATATTTAATATATAAATGATTTCAACTTCATTTACATAATTTCTAACTTCATTTTAATATATTAATATATATATTAAATCCAGTTTTCAAATCCAACTTAATATTTCTGATTATCTCTACTCGTCGATTTTCCCATTACTCGATTGTCAGTTCAATTACAACTCCATTTCTGTTATTATTTTCTAATTCCATTAGTAATTCTAAATTATTATATAAAATTCATGAAATAAATTATTCTAACATTTTCTAACCCCATTAGAAACTTCATTCCTTTTATATTCCAAATTGCGGGATAAAACTGTCGTTTCCTTTTTTTCGAAATGATTTCAAATTATAATTTTAAATTCATACTTGAATTCAAATTTTATTTTAAATTCCTGCTTGAATTTAAAGTTACCAATTATCTCTTGCTAATTTACTTACTATATTTCTAAACATCGTTTATAAATTTACTAGATTTATATTTGAACAAGTCCATTTCGAAATCTATTTAAAACCAAAATCATATTATGGAAATTTCTATTTATAATGACTTATATATATATATATATATATATATATATATATAACACCCAATTTATTTTCACATTCAATTTAACTTCTATTTAAATAAATTTGAATTAATCGAATTCAAATCGTAAATCCTTACGGATTTATTTTAGTTCAATTTATATTCTAAACATCAGAATAAATTCCATCGTTTACTTCTTAAAATGATTTCCCCATTTCTATTTTTAAATTCACATTTGAATTTAAATATTAGAATTATCAAATGATAATATTTCTCACTTTATTTCTATAAACACTGTTTATAATTTCATTTCAATTATTTGATTATCCAACGAAAATCAATCTATTTTATTTATAAACACCATTTGTAAATTCACTTCAATGTCTTTAATTTATAAACATCGTTTATAAATTCAACACTTGTTTTATTTATTTCCAAAAAAAGTAAATATCTTTAGCCCATTCTAAATTCAAATTTTATTTTAGAAAATAGAATTTTCCTTTTAAATCTGAAAATCTCTTTCACGGTTTTTTTATAAATCAACATTAAGACCCAGTGATATTTCAAACAATCAAAACAACCAATTATAATTGACAGGTTTTCTAACACATCATATATGACAGTATATGTGTAAACAACAAACAAACAGATAATATATTTTTGAGGAATCCAGTTGGATTCCTACAACCTTTTTTTCCTGCATCCACAGATGTTAGTCAACATAAATAATACCCATCCTGCTTCGAGGCAGGATATCGCGGTATAGAAGGTCATCCACTATCATAGCGTGGGGCATATAGGGTAATCATCTGCTAATGATACCGCGGGCATCCGCTAATGATACCATGGGAATCCAACCAATCACCAATATATATATATATATATATATATATATATATATATATATATATATATATATATATATATATATATAATAGCCACAAACACCAAGCCTAAATAACTAATATATATTTTTAATAGCCACAGTAATATTTAAGCGCAACCAAACAACCAATTATAATTTGCATTTGTCGAATATCTGTTTATTTCCAAATCATCTGCTACGAATCTTCTCGAATGAATTCACACCTATGATAATTTGATTTAAATTTATTGATTAACATTTATTTATTTAAATGAACTATTTAAACGAACAAATAAACTTTCCTATATTTTACTTCTTTTAATGGTCAAATTTAACTTAACCAATAAAATCAAACTGACCTATGTATTATTAAACCATTTATATATTTAATGTTTAAATAAATAATAAAAAATTTCATTACCTGTTATTATCTCTAATGCTTCTTCCTTCTATTATAACAAATTCGAGCCCTCCTTTCACTGTATACCTCATCAAAATCACCACTACATAATTCAAGCTTACATCATCCTTAGCTTACGAGTTTTCTCGACTAGTCTCAAGATCAAACCTTGTGTAACATGATTATCAATTTAATTTACCTGATTATATTATTGCTAACTAATTAAATTGTAAAGAAGGAAACCACTATAAACTAATTTAATTAAATTACCTTAATATTCCATTCACAATATCTCCCTGAATTAGCAACATAGGCCACCATCCTTCCCAAACACAATAATGGTCAGATCCGATAAAATCTCATTCCTGAAATTACAGTTGAACCCCTTCCTAGAACAAATTCACGCAATTACCCCTTCCTAATCGCAACATTTTTCTGTCGACGCACTACAAGAATTGAGTGTGACATGTATTCGATTGGAATACCTCGAAATGACTGTCAGTCACCACCTTCATGAAGTTGAATCCCAAATTTGAACGCCCAACTGATCACCAAAGTCGCATCGTTCAACAAAGAAAACAAACGCTGGTAAATGATGCGTTCCAGCAATTTTCGTCATCCTGAGTTCACCCAAACATGCCGCCTACACTTCGACATCACTGACTCGCCAGAACCCCAAAATTTTGAAATCCCTAATCAACGATGAACCCTAGGTCGATAGTTCAAGCTTTAGACAATTTGCCCACATTCTATTCGATGTTCAAGCCTCAGGTGATCGCGATGAAATCATGGGTCGAAATGGAATAGTCGAATATCT
>JASFAX010002663.1:0-45100 GCA_030737875.1 Allium sativum | reverse complement strand
ATCACATTTAACTTCATAGTTAGAATCTAAGAGTAGTATAGGGCTTACAATGCTATGAAGACTAGAATTAATATATATAAAGATTGAGACGAAGCCACTAGCAAATCCGCAAATAAAATAAGATACAATCCAAGCTTTGAGAGAATAAGATGCTTCTTTGATTTGCTATGAAGAAAGATGGATTCTTTAAGGAAGAAAGAGTGCTCTTGTACTTGATTTGAACACTCAAACTTTCATGAAGAGGATGGAGGCCAAGATATGAAGATGGAGGCCATGATCAAGAAACATTTTGGCATAGTTTAGTTGTAGGATTGAATTATGATGATTTAGGCTAGGTATTAGGGTCTTTTTATAGAGTTTAGGATTAGTTTTAGCCATAGGTTTAACCCTAAATCAAATCTGAGCCATCAAATCACGTCACTAGCCTCCAAAGAAGGTCCAAACAGCCAAAATAGGTGCACCAGGCCGACCTGGCCGACCAGGGAGGTCGACCCCCAGGTCGACTCTAGTGTCGACCTGGTTGGGGGGGGAGGTCGACCCTAGTGTCGACCCCTCGTCGACCTGTCTGGGCAGGAATTTTCCCGCCCAGTCTGTTTTGGCTGAATTTGAATTCTAAATTCAAATTTGAACTGTTTTTGAACTTGAAATTTTCTGAAAACTTTGACGGGCCATAACTTGGTCATACGGACTCCGATTTTCGAAAACTCAAACTCTATTTCGCGTATTTTTCCGAGACGAACGCAATGGCATATCCCGTTTCCCTTGATTCAGATATTAACATTTAATTATGCCTTGATTTATGTTATAACATGTTATTCAAAAATACGGGTTGTTACATTCTCCCCTCCTTAAAGGATTTCGTCCCCGAAATCTCCAAGTTAGGGAGAACATATCCTACCATCCATCACCCATCTACTCAAAACATCATCCATAAGTAACCATTGTCCTTAAAAAGATTCTAAATGATGTATGAACATACGCAAAAGGTGTGTGTATATGTACTTATCTAATGCGAAAATCAGGCGGTTACTGATTCAGTAAACCTCCTTAATGCAAAATATGTTAGTGTAATGAGTCCATATGTATGCGAATCCCTAACATAACTTATAGTCTCTACATGAGTGCACATAACATCCATCCATATGCAACATCCATGTGATAGCATACAAGTTTTCATCCATGAATGAGCATAAACACTCATGCATATGCAGTATGAAAGTGTGTGAGCCGATCTTAGTGACTAATGTGTATCATGCACCCACGAGTATCCACTAGCAAACACTTGCAACCACTTGCAAACATCAAGCACAACATGTTTCAAATACATGTTTCATCCAAGGGTTTTTACCCAAGGTTCTCATGACAAGATTTACGAAACAAGATAAACTAGATAAACATGGATAGCAAAGGAAAGATATACCAACTAGGAAAAGAGATTGAAAATGTATCCTCAAAAAGAAATGGATAAAGCCCACGCATCTTCTCCTCGGTTTCCCAAGTTGCCTCTTCATTGGCTTCGCTCCACTGAACTTTTACTAACTTGACTTCTTGATTCCTCAGTTTCTTGATCTCCGTTCCCAGGATATGAATCGGAGCTCGCCACAAGGTCGCCTCTTTCTCTTCCTCCATGTCTTCAAGAATACTTGGTTCAACCACTTTGGCGGATCTTGTGCAAACACTTCGGGAGATGCGAGTCATGAAAGACATTATGCACTCCGGCCGACTTCTCAGGCAATTCCGCCTTATAAGTCATCTTCCCAACTATTTCTATAGTAGGGAAGGGTCCTACAATCCTTGGTGTCAGCCGCCCAAAATGAACCATATTTCGCAAAGGAGAAATCTTCACAAAGACCATATCTCCAACTTTAAATTCTAAGTCTGTCCTTCGCTTGCCTGCATAGGATTTCTGTCTGTCTTGGGCCGTTTTCATTCGTCTTCGAATCAATTCAACCCTCTCGGATGTGTCCCTTATCATGTCGGGCTCAATAATAAGCTTATCCGTCGTCTCCCACCAACATGTTGGTGGCTTGCACGGCCTCCCATACGAAGCTTTGAATGGCGTCATTCCTATGCTTGCTTGGTAGCTGTTATTATAAGCAAACTCTACAAGAGGAAGGTGGTCTTCCCTAGTACCACCAAAGTCAAGAACACAAAGTCTCAAAAGATCTTCTAGCATTCTATTCACCCTTCCGGTTTGGCCATCCGTCTGGGGGTGATAGGCTGTACTCAGATTCAATCGCGTACCCATCGCTTCTTGCAAACTATTCCAGAACTGGCTAGTGAAAATTGGGTCACGATCGCTAACTATGCTAGAAGGAACTCCATGCTACCGCACTATCTCTCGAAGATAAATAGATGCTAGCCATGATACGGTCCTCTTGCTTTTCACCGGAATAAAATGGGCTCTCTTTGTAAGTCTATCAATTATTACCCATATCCCATAAAGCCCAAATAGTTTGGTGACGAGCATCTTCACCCCAACCATATATCACAAACAGGCGAGTCATACTCCTTATGGGGTTTGCAATAGAACTAAGATTGAGGATAGGACCGAGAGGATATACTTAAAAGATAGCATGCGAGTAAGCTCTACAGAACAATAGGGATCAAGGATATACTCTTAAAAAGAGATTTAATGCGCGTATCTAGTCTTCAATCTTCTAAGCTGCATTTTCTTGTGCTTAATCCCATCGTGCCTTGATCGTCTTTTAACTTCACAATTCCGTAGTTCTGAATTCTTATTTCCAAAATATGAGTTAGAACTCATTTCACCGTTGCCTCTCATTCCTGTTTCCACTTATTCTTTTCCTAAAATACTTGGCTTCCACCCAACTGCGTACTCATGGTTTCATGCAAGCTTTTCAAAACTCGTTAGTGAACCTTGGATCTCGTATACTATACGGTATCCCACGCAGAAAACTATCTCTTGAAAACAAGTGCCAATCCACGTTGCCAAATGTACTTACTAGGGTGATTTCTCTAACCCATGCTTAAGTGAAATGGACTATCCGCCTTAGTAGCGAATACCACCGGAGCACCCCATTCTGAAATGCTTCGCCTAATGAAATTTTTCTCAAGCTACTCCTTGATTTGCTTACCAAGCTCTCTTCTTTCTCGCGGGGCCATGTGCCTAACAGGCAATGTAACTGGCTTGGCATTATCAACCAGATAAATGCGGAAATCTATCTCCCGCTTAGGGGGTAACCCCCTTAACTTCTTCAAAGACATTAGGATAGTCTCGGACCACCCTTACAGGTTGCAGATCATCGATGGACGAGTCAAGAGATTCAAGATATCATAACATGACGGGACCTATAGGATTACAAGAAATTTCTAGGGTATTACCGAGGCGAGTCATGAGCCTCACTACCCTATGCTCACAGTCGAGAATGGCTCCATAACTGGACAACCAATCCACACCCAAAATCAACCCGTATCCCATAAACCCGAGAACCTAAGCATTACACATGAATTCTATGCTCAAGATAAAGATTTTCAAATCCATACAAATCACAGGTAGGTGGGCGGAACCCCCAATTGGATTTGAAACACTAACGGGACCTCAACTAGACTAGTACTTAGGTGCAAACTTTCAACAAGATCAGAAATAAAACTATGCGATGCGCCAGAATCAAATGAGGTATGAACAGGGAAATCAGAAATGTAAACAAGACTTTCTACAGAAATACTACCTCGGTCATGAACTGAGCAGCATTGAGAGCATGCACTTGCCCTCCAGAAGGTCCTGCACGCTGATTCTGCCCTTGCTTCTTGGGGAAATCCTTGCTAAAATGTCCGGTCTCTCCACAATGAAAGCATTCGCCCAACTTCCTCTTCTTCTTCCAACAATCTTTAGCTATGTGCCCAACAACCCCACAGTAGTTGCATTTTCTTGGGTCCTTCGCCTTGGCCTTGTTGCCCTTGTTGTTTTTGTTGTTCTGATTGCTCTGATTTCCTCGCCACTTGGTGTCTGTCTTCTTGGCTTGAGTCTCATTAGCCTTGACTTCCTTCTTGCCATTCTTATTGTCTCCTTGAAGCAATGCCATGTCTACTATTCCTTCAAAAGTGGTCCCCATGGGTATATGAGATAGGGCTAAACCTTGTAATGGCTCATTCAACCCTCGTGCAAAGCGTAAAGCCTTCTTCTGGGGAGTATTAACCATGTCCAAACCGAATCGGGCGAGCTTTTTAAACTCATTCACATACTCCCTCACTGTCGTGTCCCCTTGCTTCAAAGATATAAACTTCTCCAATTGCAGATTCGCCTCAGCTGATGATAGAAACTTAAGCCCAAATCTTGTCCTAAAGTCGGCCCAAGTCTCTATAGGCCTCGTAGCATTGGTGACCTCCTACCAATAAGCAGCTTCTTCTTTTAATAACCATGCTACCAATAAAACCTTTCTATGATCTTCCACATCAAAGATGGCGAAGAGATCTTCAGTTTCTTTCAACCAATTTCTTGCCTCCACAAAAGTCTCCGTCCCAATAAAGTTCTTGCCACCCATCGCCTTAAAGTCTTTGCAAATTTTAGCGAAATATGCTTGCAGATTCTGAGGAGGAGGAGGAGGAACCTCAGTTATATTGGGGGTATTTGCTGGGCCCACATCGTTGGCCCTAGCTTCCAAGTACCTCCGGAACCATCCGGGAATGGTCACTCCCTCGGGAAGGTTAAGCTCGGCCATACTGAAAAAGGAAAAAGATAGATTTAGAACGAAGAAACGAAGGATAGTGCTATGGCTTTTGGGGAATAGCCTTTTTAAAATAACTAGACTTTTCTTGGAAAATACTTAATTGGTTTTGAAAATAGTTTTTCAAAAGGTAAGTTTCAAAAACACTTTTGCTCAAATCTTGTTAACCTTATGCTCTGATACCAAATGTAACACCCCACCTCCGCTAGGGCCACTCTTGCAAGGACACTAGCTTTGGAGGGGCGTTAAACGAGGTAAACATGCATGCAGATATCACAAGACAGAACATATAAGTAAAACAGAGTAAATGAAGCAGCGGATAAAACTAACATTTCAAAACCATAGTCAAGTTACATCAAAGTACTTGGTCATTATTTTCCACAAAACATAGTTTAGAAACATAAACTGAAAACTGGAAATAACATAAAGTAACATCCCCAAGGTAGAATAAAGCCATAGCGAGCTCAAGTCCAAACCGTACATGAGCTATCCAGAAAAGCAGCTAAAGATCTAAGCTAAGTACCAGTGTTCCCACCATGTAAACCTGGGGGAGGGGGGAAACGGAAGAAAAGAGGCGAAAGAAAACGGGTCAGTCAAAAAGACTGGTAAGTCCTATCTACTATCAGTATAAAAACTAATAAAGTTAACTGGTCATGTGAAGCAGAGATGAACATAGGGTGATAACTAGCATGGTGAAAAATTAACAAGATAGATCAAGTGTGGCATCGCATATACAAGGTTAAGTTGCACCAGGTGTGTACTAGTATTCCAATCCATGTCAAGTATAAACAAGAAATGATCCCTTGGCCCAAAGCTGGCCCACATCATGAGATGACCTAAATCGAGGTCCAACTACTCGGTCTAGTCGATCGGCTCCCTATAAGCCTAACTCATCGTGTATCGGTGTCATACGGCTTAATCATGAAATGTAGTTGACTGTGCAGGGTCCACCCTAGGGTGTATCCGGTCCTACGGTGTAACCCTCAGACACAATTCAAGGATGCACAGTCTAAACCTACCGTTGCCCATGTTCAACTCCGGACTTAATGTGCACGACCATGGTCCGCCTGAACAACCGGTGCACCATTCAGCCGTCTCTTTTGGTCTCTTACAATCAGTCCAGTAATCGTGCCCCACCCTAGCCTAGTCCAGGGTCCCCATGATACTTCCAAGTAGGTTACTGCTGAAAAGGACCACGTAACTAGGGTTTCAAGCGCGTTAAATGTGGTTAACCCTATCCTAACCATGTATTGAGTCGGTCAAGTGTGTCCAAGCAGTTCATGACTTAACCCTATCAATACATCGTGTTCAACTGGTTAAGTATATTCAAGTAGTCCATGACTTAACCCCACCAATCCATCGTGTTTAATTGGTTAAGTATTCAAGTAGTCCATGACTTAACCCTACCATGTGGCATTAATTAACTTAATGCACCCCAACCTCTCACATTAGACTTTGTTGTGGTTACTAGTTAAGCCGGGCGGGTCCGGGTAGCTTTACACCACAACCGAGTCTAACCTAGGGTTTTAAGTGCGACATGACCATCTGCTCACATTGGGTCCTATTGCTTGTAGCCACTAGTTAAGCCGGTCGGTTCCGGGTAGATTTATGTTACAAACTCAACCCAACCTCGAGTTGGCCATTCTCATGTTTTCTAGAAGTCATGTCCAAGTCCATGTTTCAAGCATAAACATATGTCAAACTTTCATGTCATAATTTCAAGTCATGTTCTCATGTTATTTAAGTTTGCCCAACTACCCATGACATATTCCCATCGCACGTAAATTCGTATTAACGCAAATAGGTCAAAGAGGGAACATAACTATATGACAAGGTGGGCATAAGATGGGAAAATCTATCACAAATTAAACATGGCGATATTTGAGGCCGAAAGGGGTTCAACATACTAGCATATGGCCTGAACATGTATGATAGCATAAAGGGTGACTTGGCCTCATACATATCAATTAGCAAAAGGGTGATTTGGCCACAAACTAGCATAAGGATGCTTTGGCCACAAGTTAAACATGGTGGCATATGAGGCATAAATAGGTTCATAAGCTTGCATATTACATCGTAGGCCTCAAAACATGCATAATATCAACTTAAGCAAATAGGTGAAACATGATTATGAAGGACATAGGATGATGGCTAAAAGTTCGCATATAGCATTATTAGGCTTCAAAAGTATGCATAAAACAAAACTTAGCATATAAGTGATACATGGTGATAAATGACATGTAGAAGTTGCTAGGAGTTCGCATTTAGCCTCACATGCAAGTTATCATAAGGGATATGATAACTTCCATGTTGCCAAAATGCAACCTTTAATATAAAGCTTGAAGCTTTTAGCCCACAAGGTCAAAGTGATAGGTTTTCAAATATGCATAGAATATATTCATGCATAACATGATAAGATCAAAGCATATATCATACTTAGGCCCAAACTCAACTTGCAACATATCACATTTAACTTCATAGTTAGAATCTAAGAGTAGTATAGGGCTTACAATGCTATGAAGACTAGAATTAATATATATAAAGATTGAGACGAAGCCACTAGCAAATCCGCAAATAAAATAAGATCCAATCCAAGCTTTGAGAGAATAAGATGCTTCTTTGATTTGCTATGAAGAAAGATGGATTCTTTAAGGAAGAAAGAGGGCTCTTTTACTTGATTTGAACACTCAAACTTTCATGAAGAGGATGGAGGCCAAGATATGAAGATGGAGGCCATGATCAAGAAACATTTTGGCATAGTTTAGTTGTAGGATTGATTTATGATGATTTAGGCTAGGTATTAGGGTCTTTTTATAGAGTTTAGGATTAGTTTTAGCCATAGAATTAACCCTAAATCAAATCTGAGCCATCAAATCACGTCACTAGCCTCCAAAGCATGTCCAAACAGCCAAAATAGGTGCACCAGGCCGACCTGGCCGACCAGGGAGGTCGACCCCCAGGTCGACTCTACTGTCGACCTGGTTGGGGGGGAGGTCGACCCTAGTGTCGACCCCCCCTGTCGACATGTCTGGGCGGGAATTTTCCCTCCCAATATATTTTGGCTGAATTTGAATTCTAAATTCAAATTTGAACTGTTTTTGAACTTGAAATTTTCTGAAAACTTTGACGGGCCATAACTTGGTCATACGGACTCCGATTTTCGAAAACTCAGACTCTATTTCGCGTATTTTTCTGAGACGAACGCAATGGCATAGCCTGTTTCCCTTGATTCAGATTCTAACATTTAATTATGCCTTGATTTATGTTTTAACATGTTATTCAAAAATACGGGTTGCTACATAGTGAAAACTTCATTTAAATCCTTCTGTAATGTCAATTCTACATTGTTATCTATAATCGAATGAATCATATTATCGCGTCTTCTCTTGTTAGCCACACTATGAAAAAACTTAGTATTATTATCCCCTTCCTTAATCCATTGAATGCGAGACCTTTGCCTCCACATCGTCTCTTCTTTTTCTAAGATCTGCTTAAGGTCTTGTCTTAGAGTACAGTATCTAACTTTCTCGGTGGAATTAAGAATCCTAGACTCACTTATTTTATCTAAATCTAGTAATTCACACATGATCTTATCCTTACTAAATCTTACATTACCAAAAACGAACTTATTCCATCGTTTAAGAAAAAATCTTAACTTTCCTAACTTCGCAACATAAATCTTAGCAGAGTTACCGCTATAAACATGATTGAAATAAAACAGGGATTTCCATTTAACAGAAACAAGGTTAATGAAACTATGATCCAACAACCACATCTTCTAAAATTTAAAACTACTACTAATTGAGATATTCGAATTACACGTAAGAATAATTGGACAATGATCAGAATGTAAAAACGGTAATCCCTTAACTCTACAGATCGAATATCTATCATCAAACTCAGGGCTAATAAAAAATCTGTCTAATAATGCGAATGAAGGGCTATCCCGGACATTCGACCATGTGAACGCCCTATTATCGAGAGGGATCTCTATTAGATTATTTTCTAAAATAAAATCGTTAAATTCCTCCATATCTGAGAAATCTCCTTCACGTGGTGATCTTTCTCCTAAAAATCTAGTTACATTAAAATCCCCCCCCCCACAATCCAAAGATTGGGGGAGAGAGTCCTAAATCTAGAACACTCCTCCCATAAAAGTCTCCTTTCCTCCTTAGTGTGGGGACCATACACATTATAAATACCCAAGGAAGAATTATCAGAACGGGATTCTAAAATGATATGTAAAGAATGTAGCTTAGGAAACTCGTGTACCAACCTATATTGATTGTCTTTCCAGCCAATCATAATTCCTCCTGCAGTACCAACTACCGGAAGACAAGCCCAGTTTCGAAAGACGGACCCTCCTAACCTAATATAAAATCTAAAATCTGGACATTCAATTTTTGTTTCTTGCAATAAAACAATATCAATGTGGTAATCTTGTAAAAAAGTCCTAACTTTAGCGCATTTTTTAGGTTCATTTAGACCCCTAACATTCCAGCTAACTATCCTCATCTAATCAAAGAAGCAGCTCTTTCTAATTCCCTACTCCTAATATAATCAGAATCTAACTCAATATTAGTGAAAATAAAAGTTGTATCACTGGCAAGCTGAAATAACTGACTAGTAGACAAACTACTCAAAGCTTACGGAGAATACTCACTACCATAAACAGAAGTCATACCTGAGCCCAAGGCAGAATTGCTACTACTAGCATCCGAACCCGGGGACCTACCTCTAAATGGTGAGGAACTAGATCTGATCCTGGCGCTGCGACGAACCACTCCAGAACAAGGAACAACTCTTCTACGTCTTCCTCTTCTAGACGAAGAAGAGGGAAAAACACTACTCTGACATAATGCACCGCTGGACATCCGTGGATCATCCTCACACGAAGAGCTTGAATTTTTGCCTTCGCTAACTGATGAGCTGGATACAATTCCAGCAAAGCTTACCAAATGGTATAAAAAATCCTCCCAATTAAACAAGCACGGACTCGGCTTCAATATCAATGTGCAAAGCTTTGTATCGCTTGTGCTGATAACCACCGAGAATACACAATTTCGCCATGAGCTGAAACACGATAGAAAGACAGAAGCTGTTGACTCAGAAGCCATGCCATCCAGCCTCGTTGCTGTACCAACCTTCCTATCCACCACCAAAACCGACTGATCATCCCGCCTATATGTCTCATCCCCCATTGTGATAGCCTGATCACTATAGCTTACCACTACCACATTGGTTAATATATCATTGTTAACCACCTTATCACTTACCATCCTAAAATTACTAGAAGCTTTCTTATGAAGCAACAAATTCCATTTAAGCTATTTAACCCGAAAACCTCTCCTCGACGAAAAACCGTACTTCAGACCATCCTCCAACCCAGTGTCAACCATAACCTCGCCCCTCGATGCCAGCCCATCATCAACATCATCAACTGCCAGGACATCAAAACTATTCGAGAGTACCATGTCTTCTGCCACTGACCATATAGTCCCCTCATCTTTCCTTTTAACGTTAATATGCTCCCTCAACGAAACTCCCTCTTGACCCACTTCTCCCATGTCAATGTCATCCACGACAATCATCACTGCACTAGCTTTGTCCCGCTTGTCACCATAACAAACCTCATCTGTCCCTGAATCATTCTTAAGCCCCATACATTTCATTACAACCGGGTCAAACATCATAGGATCATGATTGACATAGAAATGTGTTTATTTTATGCTCTTATTTCTTATCTTTTGTATATAAATAAATATTACTTGGGTATTGTTTTGTTATTTTTACAGATATTCCAACCCAGCCCGCATGCAACCCGGAAAGTAGAGAAATGGAGATCAGATTGCGTTGCAGATGAAGATTTCACATCACATTGCTTTTTGGATAAGAAAATAATTGGTAGACGGGCTTTGCACCTCACAAATCAATGAAGAATTGTCAAAGAACCAAGAGGAAAAGAAGAAAGGCCAAAAATTTAGTAGATTTAACTAAGGCCCATTTGAGATTCTCATTGTAAACTAATTAGTAATATAATGGCTAGGCCCATTTGTAATTAGGGTTAGGGTTTGGTTCTCCTATAAATACCCTTGTAATCCCCTTGTAGCCACCATCCTGTATCATATTTTCTCTTCTTAATAAAGTGCTTCTTTTATTTTCTAGCATTTTTCTATTTTCTTAGCAATTAGTGTTGTCTACACGATTAGATTCGGTAGAGCACCAATTGTATTTTACAATTTTTTTTTTTTACTTAGAGGTTAGTCGCTTGATTAGTTTCATCGACAATCCTAATTTACCTTTTGTTGTTCTTCTTTTCTTGCAATTTTAATTTCTTCATTCTTGTTCTTGCTTCACTATTTACTTTTTTGTGATTAATCGATCGATTAGATTCGACGATAATCATAAGTTTGCAATTTCAATTTTATTGTTTTCAAAACAAATCTCCAGGCTTCGTCTAACTCGCCCAAGAGATTAGATAAATAATTTAATTTTAATCTACCTCCCTGTGTTCGACCTGTATGCTACACACCTGTATGCTTGCAGAATTTAATTTAAATGTCGCGCTTTTCTAATTCATAGATTAGCGACGATCAAGTTTTTGGCGCCGTTGCCGGGGAGGTAACGATTAAATTTTATTATTTATTTAATTTCTGATTCGTGTTAGTTTTTATTTTATTTTATTTTCCTTTTGTTCATCTGTATATATAGAAAAAAAATCTTGATTAGTAATGTGGTGTATCAATTACTTTGGTACTGTCATGAACTAAGCAAAAGAAAAAAAAAATTGCCAAATTTTCTCAAATTTCTTTCCACTTTCAATCACCCTTCCAGTTGTCACATCTTCAATTCCTTGTTATCTTCTTTTTATTGCTTTCCTTTTACAAAATTCAAAAAAAAAGAAAAAAAAACATTAAATTTCTTTCCTCTAATTTATTTTTCTTCCCGTAATTTCTTCTCTGTCCTAGTTCTCTCCTCTGCCTTAATTTTCTTCCTTTTTCTCAATTTTTTTTCCTTTTTACACTTCTGTGCAATTTGTTTCTTTCCAAAAAAAAAAAAAAAAAAAAAAAAAAACTTTTGCAGATTTTTCTCGGTTTCCCCTTCTTACTTTGTACACCTTCTCATCTTCTCTTCACAACCACTGTCAATAATCACATGCCATTCTTCCATTAAAAACGCCAAACACCTTCGGCCTCCCTACACCCTTCGTGGATCTAAACCCACCAAGTCATCTCGTCTTCACCACAAACTTGAACCACCTTCATCACAATCACTTAAAACCCCTTCCTCACTCACGCAGTCAACCATCACGCAATACATCTCCGACTTCACCAGTTTCTACAGCGCAGCAAAACCCGCCAATAACCCCATACATCGAAATCGCTTTCTGCCCTCAACAGTCCACCATCAACACAAACTCACAAAAAATTCATGAATCAAGACACAATCACCTCGTAAACAACCAAAAACCACCGCACTACGAACTCCCCTTCACCAAAACAGTCACCGAACATCCACAAAACAAAACCCAGTTCGTTTGAACATCAAAGAAACCTGATTCAAACATCAATCCACCACACTGTTCCTCCTACCACTAGTTCGCGTCACTGCCACACAATCCGATCTGCCTCAATCTTACAACCACCTCTACGTTCACACAAACTCGCGAACCCAATCCACATCTTCCACCAGTACATCACCGCGATAAACAGCAGCATACCTCACGTTCGAACGCCAAAATCACCCACTGCAAAAGCGTTCAGATCCCCCTCCATCCAAACACAAGCCACGTCCCACCAATCTCCACAATTCGAAAAATCAAGGATTCGAACCCAGCAAGGAAGCAAATCGAAAATTGAAGATCGGTTTCTGATTTGGAAAAGAGGAGAAAGACGTGATTTTGGAAAGATCAGTTTTGTTGTTTTGACGTTTTTTTTTTTTATTTTGTTCTAGGAGGGTCTGAGGAAACAAGGGGGCCATTATTCATCTGTGACTGTATAATTGCGTGCGGCCCCCAGGTGTTTTAATTAGTGTTGAGCTAGTCTGGTTCTAGCGTTCAGTTGAGTGCGTAGAATTGTTTTAGGGTTTGAGTGGGTGGACTTTATTGAGTGCGTGAGTTTTGTTCATTGTTGTTGTTATTGATAGGTCTAGTTTCTTTTATTTTATTTTATTGAACCTATTTTAGTTGTTTTGTTTAGTTTTTGCTCTGCTCGTTTGTTTCAATTTGTTTTTATTAGTATAGTTTGTGTCTATTCCAATTTTCAAAAAAAAAAAAACGGAGAATTTTTCAAAACAGGTACAGTGGTAGTTAGAAAAAGGTCCTAAAAAAAAAAAATTTTTCGGGCTCCTAGCCCGAACCCGTGCCGCAGCGCAGTCAAGCAATTAATAGAAGGGTACAACAACAGAAAGCAGCGGACGATTCAGATGGGTTGGAGCGGTTGCACACCAAGTGGGGTGTGAACGCGCTAGCGCTTCCCAAATTTCACTGGAGGACTGCCGATCAAGGTGAAAACTTTTAAAACACTACAGGTGCTCTGTTGCAAAGAAAAAAAAAATATAGACAATTGTTGTAAAAATTTTCTGTAGGGGCAGCGGCTTGAATGTAAATTTTAATTCTGCAATTTATATCTCTGTGTCTGTTCTGTGACTGATATTTCCGAATTTGTGGTGAGGAACGATTTTCCATAACTAATCACTCTCTTCGATTCTCAATTTTAACACGTGATTTTGATTTTCAAAATAATATAACTGAAAAGTGGTGCTTTGTGAAGTTGACTGTCTCGTACAATTGGATCGCGGATATATATTAGTTCAATTTATTGAACTTTTAGCAAAAGAGGTTGCATACTACCCGTAAAACATTGGTCGTATCCCTTAGTTTATACTATATGTGAACGGCCATAAGACCCTCTTCCCCTTCCAATTGAGTCAGTTAATTAATAGAGCACAACTCATTCTTTTATACTATTTTGAACTAAGAATAATTTCTGTCTTCTCTTGATTGCATTCAAATGTCTGATTCAAAAAAAAAATCTTTGAGAGAAATGTGGAATCATAACCGGAGTAGACGTCCTCTTGAAGAGTATGAATACGAATTACATCTCATGAAACAAGATTTTCCAAAATTTTGTAAGCCCAATGTCAACAATTTTCAAAATTTTCCAACTGACCAACATTTTCAACATCATGAATATAATCGAAATGGCGATGTCAATTCAAATTTCAATAACTTCGATTATGGGCCACATCCACATCAAAACGGTTCTGAATCGCAACGTACCTTTGATCAACGTGGGGTTGGAAACCAATTCGAAAATAATTTTGGAAATGATTTTCAAATCGATCGAAATTTTCAAAATTACAACCCATATCAACATCTTGAAAATAACCAAAATTTCAATTTTCCATCGAATTTCAACAGTTTTGGTTATGACCCTAATTTTCAAAATCAAAATGATTTCCAATATTATTGTCATTTTTCTGAAGATTCAAACAACCACCACATTGGGAATGATATTGATCGTGAAATTGATGTGGAATATAATTTTGAGAATCAAGAAATCCAAAATGAGAGCTTTCAAATCAACGATTCTGAAGAATATCATCTTAACATTCTTAGAGAGAGGGTAGAAAACCAAGATAGAAAGCTTGATGAACTTCTTTATTTATTGACATCTTTGAAAGAACACCAAGAGCAAGAAAATCAAATTCAAACGAGCCTTGAATCAGAAAATTATCCAATTTCTACTGACATTGAAAATTTTCAAATAACGACTTTGGAAATTGAGAACAATCATCTTGATGAAGTTTTTCAAAATTCAGTAAACGATTTGGATTTCAACTCTTTTCAGGAAAAAGATTTAAACTCAGATTTCGATCTTTCTCTTTCAGGCTGTGACAAATTTGAAATCTTTGAAATTGAACAAAACGGGAATGTTGAATTTTTCAAAAACTCAAAAGTGGAAATGGATTTTAATGAACATGAATTCTTTGGATTATGTGAGGATGAAAGCCTTAATTCTGACCCCAATCCTGACAATCATTTGATTCTGACCCCAATCGAAAAGCTTGACACTCTTCCAATGGCAACCAAGGCCAATTCGTCTGAACCTTCAAAATCCCCACCTTCTTTTAATGTTGGCAATCCCAACATCTCTTTTTCTGATGTCGGCAACCCCGACACTATCTCTTCTTTGACTGTTGGCAATCCCAACAAACCTTCTTCTATAACTTTACTTCTTCCACTTCCTGTGTCGACACCTTCTCCTCCGAAGGACCAAGAACCCGGAATAGGACAGATCGACAAGGTAGAAACCATTGTTGATGACATGCCACATTTTCCATTTCAGGAAGTTTCTCATGCTTCAATTGACGTGTCCACGTTAGCTTCCGAAGAACTTTTCGTAGATGAACTAAAACTTTTAATTGACAAGGATGAAATAGAATCAAGCCACCAATCCAAGTTTGAAAATTTTGATTTTGAATATTCAAATGAACGTGAAATTGTCGGTGTCGATAATACGTTGCCAATCAAGAAAGGCGATCACATAGTCTTGAACAACAGTCAGATTTCAACTTTCACTGAATTTATATACGATCACAAATTTTTGAGAAATTACACTGACAAATTTGTTGAATACATGAATTACTTTTGGAATGCTGGCTTGGTTGAAAAATTTCAGGTTAGGACGACCCTAGATATTTATCTCCTGGACTACAAATCGAGGTATAAAGATGAGATGATTTTCAAAAACCTGCACTTATTAGAAAATATGCCTAGACATAGTGGGAATGGTATTCATCGGGCTAGAACCAAGTGTGGGGGGAAAAGTTGGTGGCAATCCTTGCGTCGCATGCATCGTAAACACATATATCACTGTATATATGATCCATTCTTACATATAGTTAGATTGCATTTCATTTTACAGATCATTTTGCATCTCATTCACCTTTGGGTGCGATCTTTCAAATTTAGGAAACGTTACAGTGTGGACACTGTTTAGTTCAAGTGTGGGGGGGAGTCTGCATTTCATCCATTTTCATTTTTCTTTGTCTTTATTTCTTTTTAATTTCAGCCATTTAAATAGGACCATCATGCATTCTAGATTGTACGAACATACCATAATTTTTTTTTTTTGGAAAATACGACTCATTTTCAATTGATACAACAAAAAAAGTTTACAATTTTTAGTCAGTTGATAGTATTTTTCTCTCTCAACTAAGATCAAATAAGAAATATGATGAAAAGTTGAATTTTGAGGGATAATAGTGTAACCGGTACATAGGGAGATTCTTAGGTGATGGCCATGAAATCTAGTCTATATTGTAGACTTTGTTTAAATAAGTGGAGGACTTAAAATGCTTATAATGGCTTGTCAAATCTTTGAAACTAAGTTGTGTTAAGTTGAATTCGCGTAACTCTCTTTTGTGCTTATATTCTCGATAATAATAATAATAGTATTCCAAGGGTATCCAACATTGCTTGTATATCGAGCGTTGGTGTGCAAACCCGCCAAGCTCTATCCGACACGTTGTTGACAAAGTCAAAGTTGGAATATCTTGGTCTCATTTTATGGGATTGGACACCTAAGGATTACCGACACGTTGTTGACAAAGTCAAAGTCGGCCTGCACAATCCGCCAAGCTCTTTACCTACTCTCCGTTAGTCCGCGAGGCAGTGCATGGGTGGTAAACCTTGGTCTTTTTAGTTAGGTGTATGTACTTAATCATAAATCTTAAAATTTTATAGAATAAAGAATAAGCGATGATACCAAACACTTCTTGACCTTATTGATTTGACTAGCCATACATGAGAAAATTAGAATACCACTTTGCAAACTGTGCCAAGCAAACTAAGAATTTATTTCATGGCTGCACTATGTTATCGACCGAACTAACTGGCCAAACTGGAATTTAACATTTGAAAACATGATTTATATTGAAAATTTGTGACAAGTCGAGGTATCTAAAATAAAATCAACTGATTAGAAATGGTTAACTTAATTTGTTGTACCACTTTCCTGAAATAAGTCGTGTTGTCATTTTTCGTCTTTATTTTTTGCATATGTCCAATGCATTCATGTAGTTTCATTAGAATCATAGCATACTGCATTTGGATTTTGTGGGTAGTATCCGCTGAAAACCCTCACGAGACACCACTCGTCCTACTAGGGACACCTAGAGGTTTAACGGCTTGTTGCATACGCTCAATGCAATCGTGTTTCCTACGAAAGTGTGACCTATCTAGCTAGTTTTTTATTTCTTGTTTTACTCGAGGACGAGTAAAAGATAAGTGTGGGGGTATTTGATTGACATAGAAATGTGTTTATTTTATGCTCTTATTTCTTATCTTTTGTATATAAATAAATATTACTTGGGTATTGTTTTGTTATTTTTACAGATATTCCAACCCAGCCCGCATGCAACCCGGAAAGTAGAGAAATGGAGATCAGATTGCGTTGCAGATGAAGATTTCACATCACATTGCTTTTTGGATAAGAAAATAATTGGTAGACGGGCTTTGCACCTCACAAATCAATGAAGAATTGTCAAAGAACCAAGAGGAAAAGAAGAAAGGCCAAAAATTTAGTAGATTTAACTAAGGCCCATTTGAGATTCTCATTGTAAACTAATTAGTAATATAATGGCTAGGCCCATTTGTAATTAGGGTTAGGGTTTGGTTCTCCTATAAATACCCTTGTAATCCCCTTGTAGCCACCATCCTGTATCATATTTTCTCTTCTTAATAAAGTGCTTCTTTTATTTTCTAGCATTTTTCTATTTTCTTAGCAATTAGTGTTGTCTACACGATTAGATTCGGTAGAGCACCAATTGTATTTTACAATTTTTTTTTTTTACTTAGAGATTAGTCGCTTGATTAGTTTCAACGACAATCCTAATTTACCTTTTGTTGTTCTTCTTTTCTTGCAATTTTAATTTCTTCATTCTTGTTCTTGCTTCACTATTTACTTTTTTGTGATTAATCGATCGATTAGATTCGACGATAATCATAAGTTTGCAATTTCAATTTTATTGTTTTCAAAACAAATCTCCAGGCTTCGTCTAACTCGCCCAAGAGATTAGATAAATAATTTAATTTTAATCTACCTCCCTGTGTTCGACCTGTATGCTACACACCTGTATGCTTGCAGAATTTAATTTAAATGTCGCGCTTTTCTAATTCATAGATTAGCGACGATCAGATCATCACAAAAAGTCCAACGCGAATCAATATTATTCAACATTTCACCTTCAAGACAGCTCACTTCTTCCGCTACAATATTTACATTCATACCCATATCCTCCCCTGTTTTCAGATTATTCACCATCCTACCATTTCTCGGATATTCACCAACAGTAACAGAGTGGCTCTCCAAATCTCTATATTCACATATAAGGGCAGAATTTAAAGCATCAAAGTGATCTAGTAATCTGTCCAACAATCTGACTGCCATCATATTTTTTCTTGTATGCTGATCAGAAAGCAACCTTCGTAACTTAACGAAATTTAAACTGAACGCAAAAGCATGTTCATTTCTGTTCAGCGGCAATGGCAACGGAGGAAAAATCTTCGTATTTTCAACCTTCTTACTCCACAAAATACCATCCATCATCCCTTCTAAATTCCAACCCAACGCCTACAATAGGTAGGCACCTTCATTTAAACAGTCCAGAGTATCCAAAGCCAGAAAATCTAGAAGCTCAATTATAATCTGGCAAATTCTCAAATAGTTAAAGTGCATGAGTTCCCACACCGATTTTCCAGTAAAACTCATTGAACAATTGAACTTTTTATGCCCAATTCCACCACAGTTAAAGCATCTCAGACCATTTCTACAATCTCTTGCTAGATGATTCAATTCCCCACAGCGGAAGCAAACTCTAGCACACGCGCTTTTTCTAATACGAACTTTTTCAGCCTTAAGAGAATTCCAATTTAGCATATTAAGCACTGGTTTCCTCACCATATCAGCATAAGTGTAATTAAATTTTGAAGCGGAATGCTGCAGACAACTTGCAGAGTTGAATGTTTTCGAAACCTCACACTGCCTAAAAGTCAAGTTAAGTCTCCCCCCATTCATGTTAGTCCTGTTTCTGATCAAATCCGGGGCTGAGTTATTAAAGATACTTGAAACACCATGATAAATTCCTCTTGATTTGCCACCAAAAATCAGCACATCGCCTGATTCTAGAATAATACTCCTGACATCATTTCCTTCATCTCTATATACGAACTCTGCAGAATCCCCAATCGAAAAAGAAACAACAGGAAGACCAAGCGCCAGACTTTCCTTGCTTTCATCCTTGTCTTGATGCATTCCTATTTTCCCATCTCAATTGTAGAAATTGATTATACAAACATCAGGAATCATGCATGGAAGTTCTTCAGGTTTCCGCCCATTATCAACTAATTCCTTATGCGCAAAATCGATGGAATCGCATACCAGCTTTTTGAATTCTTCAGGGAGTTTTGGGGGAACAGAACCATCAGTATTCCTCCTATCTTCGTAGATTCTGGATTGAGGATTCCAGACTTTTCCTAGACACATCAGGAATAGATTTAACAAAGCGCCATTATCGAAGCACGGTCTGTAGAACCCTCCATCCCCAATTCCAAGATCTTGAACACTTTTAACAATCTGTACTTGCTCATCAAGGCTAACGAAATTCTTTAGTAATATCATACCCGAACTCAGAAACTGTGTTTCTTGAATCTTTAGCCGATTTATCCCCAAATCACCTGTCCAATCCGATAGAATTCTCCTTCGATTATCCAATAACCCTCCATTGTAACAGTACCTCGCGAGATGATCACTCCCTCCACACCGAAAACAATGCTTCTGAAATCGGATGGAAACCAGGTCTGGACGAGAGGTAAACCTCGCCTTTTTCCTCTTTACATACGGTTTACCCGATAGAGAATGATTTGGACAAGATCCATTCAAAGGAAGAGAAGAAAAATCTGGCTGAGATTCGCTCGAGAAAGAAGAAGATAAGAAATCCGCCATTAAATCGAAAATAGAATAATTTTAAAATTAGTTTTTATCTTTTATTTCTATTCTTTCTATACTATAAAAATCATATTTTTATTATCTCTACTATATAAAAATCATATTTTTATATTCGCTGTTACTTCATAAAAATTATGTCTTTATCAAATATAAAAATCAAATCTTTTCTATTTCAAAAATCTTGTCTTTACTTCATTAAAAATCACGTCTTTACTTCATATATCTAACGTATAAAAATCCGATCTTTCTTTGCAAAGATCCAAGCTTTTCGTTTATAAATTTCGTTTCTGTAACACCCCGTATTTCTGTTAAAACTAATATTCACAAGTTAAAAGAATTAATATTGAGAATTTGCACGAAATAGCCTTAAAAAGGCATATAACAAATTTGAGATATGTGAATTGCCTTAAAAGGCGAAAAATGGAATTAAGACATTAATTGGAAATTAATGTGTAGAAATGGTCATAAGTTAATTATGGATTAATTTGAATTCATGAATAGGTGCGTGTGTATATATATATATATTTATATATATATATGGGCAGTTAATGTAAACATGAATAGAAGTTTATTAATTTGTTGAGTGTTTGCTGAGTCACTTCTGACTCATTGCTGAGTCAATAAGATAAACCCCATCTTGTCTGAACGGATGCGGTTATTTCTAGGTTAAATCTAATGGCCTAAATGAATCCTAAATTCTATAAATAAGTGGGTAGTCTCTTATTCTAATTCATATGAAAAATTGGAGAGCTACCGACATGCCGTTGCCATGGAGTTCAGCGTAGCCGTCACAAACTACAGAAGAAGGAGAAAGCCTAGCCTACAACTAAATCTACTCAACAAACAAATTAAATCAAAGACTCTTTCTATTTCTCTTCTTTTTGTGAGTATGCTGATTCTCACAATGTTATTATAAAATAATTTGATTAAGTTATGAATGGATCACAAGAAAGTGATATGAATTGTTATGTATTTGTAAATTATGTTGTGGATCTCTTGTTATGCTATTATGTTGCTATGTTGTAGTGATTATGTTGTAAATAATCCTATGCTATGTCATATGTGATTAATCATGCTATGCTATGTTATAAATCATGTTATTCCATGTTGTAAATTATGCTATGCTATGTTGTAAATCATATCAAGCTATGTTGCAAATTATGATATGCTATGTTGTAAATCTTACATATGTTGTAGATCTCATATTATCACATATGTTGAAATACTTATGTTATATGATAATGATGTCATGTTAAGTTGTGTTGAATCATGCAAGTTGTAAAATCATGATGTTATTATTTATGCGAATTGGATCATGTTTAAAGTTTATGTTTTTTTTATAATAGATCTTGATTATGGGAATTTGCATATTGAGTTAGGTGTACCCATATGCATGAATCTACAAATTAATTGGATCTTGAATATGGGAATTTGCCTATTAAGTTAGGTGTACCCATATACATGAATCTATGATTAAATAAATTTTGATTTTTGGGAATTTGCCTATTGAGTTAGGTGTACCCATATAAAACCATATTGTTAATGATGTTGATTCACACATGTCCAATACAAGTTTATGGAACTTGATCAAAATCATATTATCTGAATTATGAATAAGTTGACACCCTTAGACCCATGACATGTATAACCTTATGCAAGTTGTAATTTTGATATATGCAAGTTTCACCCCTTGTTACGATTCATTTAGTCACATATATGTTGTTGTTGTGAATATTTTCTTTTATGCTATGAGTTAGACTAATCGGGTCTAGCATACATTTTGCGAATAAACGTTCAAACGTGAGGTAGGGGTAATATTAGGAAATTAATAAATTGGGGTGCAATTGATATGATTTTGCATGCCTTAAGTGGATGTCCATAATTGAGTCAAATATGGACATTGCTAAATTTGGAATTAATTAATAATTCAAATAGGGAATTATTAAAATTGGGAAAAGTGGATTATTAATAATAATCAATGCTTAGGACACGAGGTTGGACCCGTTTGTGACGTAAACCTGCCCGGACCCGCCCGGCAAATCCAGTAGTCACAAATGTTGGCCCAATGTGAGAGGTCCTAGGCCCAAACTAAAGCATAATAGTTGTAAAGACATGAGGTTAGACTCTTTTATGGTGTAAGACTGCCCGGACCCGCCCAACAAATCCAGCTGCCATAAATGCCAGTCTAATGTGAGGGGTCTTTATGAGGTTATGGGCTTAATGAATTAAGAAATACTTAACCAGATAATCATGTAAGGTGGGACATGGGGGTTAAGTAGGTGCCTTGTGTGGCATGAGGAATCTAGTGGTTGCCTTTAGAGG
Organism: Allium sativum; assembly: GCA_030737875.1. Classification (NCBI taxonomy): domain Eukaryota; kingdom Viridiplantae; phylum Streptophyta; class Magnoliopsida; order Asparagales; family Amaryllidaceae; genus Allium; species Allium sativum. The sequence continues at coordinate 23,079 of JASFAX010002663.1, read as the reverse complement.
CCTTTGAAATACGATTAGACTTAACAAAACACACATGTAACGAACATGAATAGTGGGTTAAGTGGGATTGACTAAGGGGACAAGCTTAGGTGGAATGCTTGTGGGAGATAATGGGGGCCCATTTCAACCAGTATCCCAAAACGTATCTTTGTGGGCTCGACCCAAGTCGAGGACGGGACACGCATACTGGGTTTGACTATAAGAGGCCAAAACAGGGAGCAGTGGCAACGCAAGTCCAACGGGTTTCATATGCGTGTGTGGACCCGGGCTGGTAGGTAAGACGTTGTTGCATCGTGTAGGTATAAGCCGTGAATCTCCGTTATATCGGGTTGCCACTTTAGGGGAATGATACACCCCACTGTGGGGCCAGCACGGGTATCTACGAGTAGGGAGCCGATCTAAAAATAGAAAGTGGGGTACACCTAGTGGAGATAGGAGCAGGCGGCACCTATGTAGTCAGCTAGGAGTACGTAAAGCCATTAAGAATGTTTCTAAGTGAAGCTAAGTGGGATCAATCTTTAGGGTGACTGGTGTGGTGCAGTATAGTGTTTATCCTTTAGTATTTAGGAGCGCCTATAACGTTTCCTTTAGCGATTGTCTATGTCCTTAATCTGCTCTTTCATAGACATTTCCTTGTTTTTCCAGCTTATGCCTTAGTCCAGTTATTTTAATAATAGCATTGTAGAATTATCATACTCGCCAGACTTTATGTCTGACCCCCTCTTTTCCATTATTTTTCTCCCTCCAGGTCCTCAGGTTGGACCCAGCTCTCGTGGAGCGTGATTGGATTGCTTATCTCTTTTGGAAAGCTAGGACTGCTGAAGTAAAGTCCAGCTCGTTATCTTCTTTAATGGCTATTTATATAATGGGATTATGTATTTGTTTTATCAAGATGGATATTGTACTTGACTCTGATTTATGGTATTAAGATGTAATCAAACATGTTTTGACTTCTGCTGCAATGAAATAAAGTTTTTAATTTCCAAGTACTATCTTATATCTGTCTTGATGTAATTTTATTGTTCTATATTCACTTATAACCTCCATGGAAGTTAATGCATTCCCCTTGTGAGTGACATTAATGGACGTGGGGTGTTACAGTTTCTTCTATAACTGAAAATCGTATGTTTTACAATCTAAAAATAAAAGAAGTAAATAATTTAAAAGCTTACAGTGTCATAAATCGGAGGGAAGGGGGGATTCACTAGTGAATGCGTCGGAGGTGGGGCTGACTAGCGGTGGCAGCTTCGATTTCGGGCTGAAGAGGGGTTGCGGTTTAATTTGAGGAGAAGGGAGGAAAGAAGGCGGAGTAGGTGGCGGCAGGGGGGATCAGAGCTCGGTCTGGGGCGAGTGGTTGTTGGCCAGAGGGGGAGGGGGAAGGCGGTGCCTAGTGGAGAGCGACGACGTGGAAAAAGGGGGGAGGGGGCGACATCGACGAGGGCTCTGCCCTTTTTTTTGTTGTTGTAATGAACGGGGGGGGGGGGGAGGTGTTGACCGATTAGAAGAGATAAAGGGGGCCAGGGTTTTTAATTAATTAATTTATTTTCTAAAAAGCAACTTTTAATTTCGACCTCGAAACGAGACCCACCACCTGTCGTCCATAGCTAAATACCCCCATTCCAAACACAATGGGATAGGTATCGCAGGCTAATTCAATCGTTTCGATCAGTTTTCGTCAAAATAAAAAATATAACTCTATATATTGAATTTGAACGCACATTTCAATTTACTGGGGTCACATACTAACTCGAAAAATTCCCAAGAAATATTTTCCAGCTTTATATTGGCGATACGGTCCTAACAAAACTAATTTCGCCGAATTCTGAGACCGTTTGTAAAATGGCCATTTTCCAGTTGATTAAAATCAACTAAAACTGGTCAAACGCGTTTTCCTTTGCCACGCTCACATATTGAATCAGAAAATTATGAATTTTGGAATCTACCAATAACTTGACATCACGGATACAACAAAAGTGGTTTCGTCAAAAACCGAGGTTGTTTGCAAAATTTCCATTTTTAAGGGCCAGAATTCCATAGCGACTATTCTGAATTTTCAACTGGACATATCTTTTTATCCCCGCTATAAAATTTCAATTTTTCGGATTCGTTCGAAAGATATTCTCAATTAGATTCTAATATTTTTGGTTTTTCTTAAATCCGGTTTATTTTGAATCCGGTACACTCATTTGAACTTTGAAATCAAATTTTCAAACTACCGCGCCATTTTCAATTCCTTTTATAATTAAAAATAAATATTTATATTCTAACGACGATCTATATAAATATACGTTCGAATTCTATTCAAAATAAATTTCTCATTGATATTATTTAAAATAATTCATTTTAAATATTCAAAATTCATTAAAATTGCCAAAATAAAAATTTTAAATTGGCTCGGATTTTCGGGTTATTACATCCAGTGACTTTCAGCATGTAAATAGGTAAAAGCATCTTGACATGAATAAACTGGATACCAAATCATAACCATGATAATAAGCATAGCAAGACAACAAATGATGATCGTTAGATATTACAAGGTAAGATACACTGAATGCGCTTCGGTTCTTTCTTTGATTTCCAATTTTCTCTGGACCACCCAACTAGCTTCCTAACTAGTGTCTTTTATAGAACGATTCGTATTCCCTACTAGTGTCCCAACTAGTATCCTGTGAAAAAGGATCTCTATCCCCTACTAGTGTCCCAACAAGTATCTTATGTTATAAAATAAGGTGATCCCAACCCTGCAATTGTGGTAGCCTTCAGGTTTACATCTAGTATGAGGATCTTACCTCAACCAACCTAATTGCCATGAAGATGTTAGATGTACCCTTTCTACTCTATCGATCGGCTCCCTAATTGTATTAACTTTCCTTGTGTTTGTGTTAATACGCCCTCTCTTGCGTGTGGATACCCTGTGCTGGTCCCACTATAGGGTGTATCAATCCCTATGATAGCAACTCGACACAAATTCTAGATGCACAGTGTATACAAATGATGCCCAGTGCCTGCTTTGTCCACTCCGGAGTACGTGCATGCCCATACTGTTAGAGTTTATGCCCTAGAGGCAATCCATTTGATGTGATTAATAACGTTATTATTTTATTTGGAATAAAAATATTCTGTTATGTTATATTTACTGCGTAATATAAATAATGATCTAATAGAAGTCCTTAGAATAATAATACGGAATTATATAGTTCGAGTAAGACTGAACTTGAGATTATATAATGTGATAAGTATTATAATTGTTAAATGTCCCTAGTCGAGTTTTATTGTTTATATAGGACAACAATAAAGCGTTGAGACTAGTATATTGATTGACTGATGATCACATCTCATTGATCATTAATATACGTGATATTAAAGTCAAGATATAAATACATATTGGAGAATAGCGTATTGGGCTGACCCACCGTTAGATAACTACATGGAATATAATCTACAGTATCATAAGTTGTTCTCATAGTGAAAGTGATGTAATGGTCCTCAGACCTGAAATTATTATAATTTTATTCGAGGATATTTATGTTTTGATATCATCTAAAGTTATTTCGTAACAGAGTAATGATAAAGGTGATTATTGGATATATCTCGAATCGAATGAAAATTATGAATGATCTAAATGGAATTTAACCCTACGATATATTCGTAGTGATATCCATGGGCCTCCTGATTGAGTAAGACTGTGAAATGCATGGCCGTGCTCAAATATTGATTTGTTTTAGACAGTCTACTCATCGATCAAGATAAACGGATTAAATAATAATGAGGATGATACGATCCATGCCTCTAGTTTAATCCTGGATATACTGGTTAAAAGGATTATATTACATTGATACACTGGTCACGGAAAGGTTGTATCGAATCGATGATCTTATTATGACTTGGGTAGCAGCGACATATTGCTAGATGCCAATCACTGTTTATGATTTTAAATATAATTTAAAATCAATGCCAACGTTGTAATTACCTATAGGGTCACACACTTAGAACATTGTAAGGAGAATACTGGTTTTGTTTTTGGGATAGAATGAAATGTCAACCGTTGATGTTTTGTTTGAATAAGTATAAGAAATGGTTCCTTATTTAAGGGTACATGTGTATATGGTAAAAGGTATCATATTTCTTTTATAAAAGAACACGGGTACATTTTTTTTAGATGGATCCCGATCCTTCTAAAACCCTAGAAAATGAATCAAAAATAAAATGGCGGCTAGCAACTCCAGATTCTCCTCCCATTCCATTCGTATGACGATGGAATAACATGTTCGTGTGGATACCATAGAGTCTCAAAGCCTTGTTGAGCTTTTCGATTCATGCATCGATTGTCCTCTTCATCAAATTCGTGGATCTACAAACCGGAAAGGTATGAAACCTAAATTAAACTAAATTAATTTATTATTCTTGTTATCGATCCATATTTTAATCTATTAAAATATTTATTTTGGATTTCAATTCGATCGAATTGTAATCCTTTCAATGGTATCAGAGCCTCGTTTTGCGAGAAATCATAAATTGAACTATGATTTAGGTTTGTTTATGTTTAAATTCCTAATTGATCGACTGTTGCGCATGAATTAATTAGTGGATTTGATTCAGAATTGATTAGGATGGTTAAATGAAATATTTCTGAAATAAAGATGCTTCATTTATCTACGGATTAATATCTGATATTAATTATGTATAAATGTTATTGGACCATCAACTATGAAATCTTGAATGAATCGATTTGGAATGAAACACTAAACAGATCTGTTTATATGAATAAACAACATGAAAATTAAACATTCAAAATGTTTGATTGTGAAGTCTCATTAACCTGAATTAATCATATATTTTCTGATTAATACTGGTTTTACTTATTGATAAATTAGTAAGTTGAATTTCAATTAATTTTGATTTTTCTGAAATCAAATACATTAAGTTTGTTAAGACAAATTTTCAGTTGTATATTCAAAATGTATACTAGATAGAACCCTATGATTTAAACCCATGATTTAAATATGCCTTATGACATGGTTTTCAGATTACATTGATTTAATGAAATCATTGATATGAAAAATTTGTTGAGACAAAATTTTCGAGTTTGACCCTTTAATCTGGAAATAAATTCAAAATTTGTTTGTTTTATGAACATTGAAATGGTGACTATTATATATTTAATTTTGTGGTTTACTTTAGATATGAAAGGAATAATTTTGATTATTAATCATTTGATTGAATACTAGATTCATAGTTGAGTCCTTTACGATTTGCATAGTTGTGATATTGATCGTGAATAAATAAGGAATTTCAGGTCATTATATATATATATATATATATATATATATATGATATATATATATATATATACATATTTAGTCCTGAATTTACACTCCATGCAAATAAAAACCTCTATATGAATTTGATTCAGTAGTATTAGATTGGGACTGCAATATAAGTATATATATTTTGTTTGGAATAAAAATTTGTTTCAATATTGGTACAAGTTTATATCATATGTTAATCCTGTTTAACTATTTAATAATCCAACATAGTTAAATATAATCCGAGTTTAGATCTGACATGCTAAACTGAAGATGTTCTGATTATATAGATATGAGAATTTACACGGCAGTGATATAATTAGGACTATTAAATCGACTTGTTTATGAAATAAGTGGTATAATAAAACAGAGTATGAATATGTTATATTTTGATTCAGATCAAAAACCGAGTTTTATTATTGAATAAAATTGAGTCTTTCTTCATTGATCTGATTGCTTGAAACAGATTAAAATATGAATTTTGATATTTATTATTGATGCTCAAGTAAAATCTGAATGATTTTGAATCATTGCAGAGCAACATGTAATTAGTAGATTACGGTTATGAAACTATCTTGACAAATTATAATGAATATCAAATTGTTATGGATATATAAACAATTATACCATTGATGATGTGTGTTAATATGCGTTTATACATATTCGAACCTGGATTTTGATTGTTTTAATATACAAGTATGTTGTTATTTGAAAACAATCAAAATTTCTATTTTTTTTGTTATTCATATTTTCAGATTAAAGTATGAATTTGATTTGATATTTCAAATCCCCTTCTGATAGGCAAATATCTATGTATATATATGCTATCACATTTATGATATCTAGTTTGACTTTAATCTACACCTGTTATACTTGGTCATTTAAAAGATTGAAACTGTTTTGACCAGACCATTTAATCTTCCACCAGTGTATTATACAGTCAAATACTTGGATTAATGCTATGTATGCAACCTGTTATATTTAATTTAGTATTTATAAATGCTGGTCACATTTGCATTGATATTGAAATGCTGTATAAAACTTTACAAATCTGAAGCAATTTTGACTTGCCTTCTACATTATACTATGTATATGTATTTGTAAAGATATGAGTTTATTGGAAATATGACTTGCAAATAAACTCCCTTGTAACACATATTTTGATATAAAATTAATGTGTAAATACAATGTTATATTTGTGACATTGCATAGAACTTATTATTGTAGAAACATGAACTGTTATGAACATTTCAGATATAAACGAGTGCCTGTTAATGTATGTGAATGGATAAGAGATCCTCACAGCTAATTTAAGTTACACACGGCAGTATAAAAAAATATATTATATACTTGACACAGCGATTTGATTTCCTAACCGGATTAAGACAAATTTATATTTTATTTGCCATTTTGATAGTTGAATAATATACATAATGGTATATTGTTGAATATTTTGATGCAGTAATGTGTATATGAATATACATTACATTTTGAATCTTTCTAGACATATATTGTATACTGTTGTATATACTATAGCTTAAATTTATAAGCCGATAGCCCCAAGCGTTGGGATTAATTTGCTGAACTTGATTTAAAATTAGGACAGAATTCTATCCCATGTGATAACGTAAGTTGACTAATACAATTTTGCTGTCTTGAACATATGTTTATGTATACATATACTATGTCATTGGGCCCTGTTAATGTATGTGTGCAGTAAGTATATATATGTTTACTGAAATATAAATATATATATATATATATATATATATATGTATGTATGTATGTTGATACAAAATTAAACCACACAGTGATTTAATTTTCCACTGATTTATATGTAATTTGATACATAGTTGAATGAGACAGTCATTTATTTGCCACTGTTTTATATGGATGTATGTTGATACATTGGTAGATTGCACAGCAATTGATTTGCATGTAATTTATATATGTGTATATGATACATATATGTGTATATTACAAAATATCAAGCACTGTTAAATTCCAATTCAATATTAAACATGCCATTATTTATCTTGGCGTATACTTGCAGGTTTGACAGTGGCTAATAAGAAAACGGGAAAGGGACAACAGTAGTAATAAGCCATTTGATGAATGCTGAAAATTGTTTCAGCAAGAAAAGCGGTTAAATGGCTCAAAAATTGGCAAAAGATACTACTGCGAATAAGTTTTGAAAGATTAAACAAGTGTGACTTGTTCTTAATTTTCAAAATGTTTGTATACACAAATTTGTATATTACTGCGTAGGTTGTAAATAAGAACATTTCAAATATTTGTGTAATGATACGTGGGTATATGTGTGTTGAATCTTAAAATGGAATGTTGTTATTATAATGTATAACTGAATACATTAGACAATGATAATGTATTATTATAGGGGCTGACCCTATGATTCATGAAAGTTGTTTTATGCATTTTATTGTAATATGAAATGTTCTGAAATACCAAAATTTTGTATGGATGTAGATTTTCTTTTGTTGTTTTGGATGCTAATAGTGTTATGAGATACAAAAATTATACATGATCCTACAATATATATACACTGTTTTGGACAAAGTATCCAATAGTTTGGAAGCTATGTATCATGTGTAATTATAATGGTTTTATAATGGACTGAACAATCTAGATTTAATATTTCAATTTACAGTTTTTGTCCAATCTAGATTTAATATTTCAATTTACCCCAAGTTCAAAACAATAACAATTATGCCCCCAAATCGCAAGTTACAAATTATGTTCCACTATTACCAAATAGATTATTCCCCAATATCAATTACAAGTTATGCCCAACAATTTCACTAAAATAGGTGATACTCAAATATTCCCCGTATTCCAATCGTTCGTATTTCGCGATTTCAGCTTAGGTTCGAAGGTAACCCAGGTTCATAAAAGGAAAAGGAAATAGGCGAAGAGAGAGAAGGAGCATAAAATAAGAATAGGCATAAAAATAGGCATGTAACAACAGACCTAATACAAGAAATTTAGATCCAACAAAGATAGATTCTTGAACAAGCTGATACAATCATTATCGCAGGCATAAGAATAACATCGTGAACCAAAAGGATTATATATTCGATGTTCAACAAAGATAGGCATGATTGAATCGATATAATAACTTCTTAGGCATGTAAAATCATAGATTCAATAGAAAGATAGGGGTAAATCTGAAAAGATTGTCTCATCATCAAGCATAGACTTAGATCCATTTTATTACATGCCAAGATTACCATTAGGTGTTTAAATCTAAAAATAACATGAACTTACAGAAAATCAACGGATCTTGTTTTCTGGGATCTGATTTCTAAATTTGTTAAGCTATCCTTTGATGTAGACATTTGATTCTCTAGTTTGGATTTGGTTTGGAGATTTCTAGCTTGATTTATAATTTTGAGAAGTTGGAGGCTAGGCTGACTTCGGGATGGACATCATGACGGCTTCATAAAGTGAGAATGTGAGGTTTAGGGTTAAGGTTTGGGGTGCTTATATAGAAGTCTAGGATTAATTTTAGCCTTTAGATTAGTTTAGGAGAAATCAGAGCCATCAAACTAAAGAGGTGTGTCATCCAGCCAACCATAGCATGACACATAAGCCCTAACACCTCAGAAATTAGTCATTGGCCAATCAGAGAAGGCCACATTAGCTCAGGACTACAGAAATTCATCATAGGAAGCAGATCTCAAAGGGATCGACTCCCTACATGGGGGTAGACACCTATGTCGACTCCCCTATAGGGGGAGCGGGAATTTTCCCGCTCATCCTGTTCTGTCCGAATTTTGAATTTAGAACTGGATTTATTATTTAATTATTATTTTTTGTTTATACTTGAAATCTTATGAACTCCATAACTTCTTTGTACGGAGTCCGATTCACGCAAACTTGGACTCTATCTCAAGAAAAATTCCAAGACGAATGCAATAGCGTAACCCGTTTCCCTTAATTATTCTTCTAAAAATTAAGTGTTCTTAGATTTGTTAATTTTAATATTCATAGAAAATATGGGGTGTTGCATATTCACTTTCCGATCTTTATCAAGAATTATTTATTTATTTATCTTATAGATTAATTAATTATTTAACTAAAGTAAATGAATAAATGTTATATTTTGAAGTTAAATGTTTTAGAAATAGAGAGTATAACGTATTGTTATAATCAAATTATTACCATTAAAGGAATGGATTCGTAAACTGAGTCCGAAAGTTGCGTAAGCAATGATTTGATAAGAAATTAAGAAATGAGGTTAAGAAAATTAGAAACTGACTGGAGATTTGTTAAGTTAAATGGCTTTCTGGGTGCCGATCTGATGTTGGTTTCGGCCTTCGGGGTTGATACTTAGGAAACTGTTCTCTTAGTAGTTTACAGTCAGGAGCTAACGAAAGGAAGAAGAATAGCAATGCGTAAACGAGAAATGGAAATATTTTTCAATGTTAATAACAAATATTTTCTAAATATAGAAAATAAAAAGGTTGTGGATAAACGAAGATGTTTTTTTTGAAAATCGTGAAAAGGCTAAAGGGGTTTTGAGAAATATCGAGGGAAAGAGAAATTAGGAAACGAAATGATTATTTGATAAATCAATTTAAAGGTTCCCAGTGTTTATTGATGATTGATCGGTAAGATTTCCATTTGGAAATATGGCAAGTTTTTGTATGTATGTTTTCCTTTGATAGTTAATAACCGACCACCAAGGTTTCTGACCATTTTTCCATTGTCAATACGGAGAGACCGGGATCATATTTACTATTTGAAAACTGCTCCGTATGCGCATTAGCGTTGCAGATCAAATATAATGAAGATAATTGAAAACGAAGTTTACGCAAGGGTTGTTCTGGTAATCCTAGGTATGATGGATTTACAGAATGATGCCTCCGATTTGTCCAGTCCCAAGACAATATGTATAGACGAATGTGTGGCAGAGTATATCTAATGGATCGCGCGAGTTGATCTCTTCAACCGTACTTACGTTGGTAGTGGAGAAATTCGTTTCTCTTAGCTTTATACCCATGGTATTTTTTGGGAAATAAATTTTTGATTTGGTGGGTATGACGATGTGGCATTCAAAGCGAATGGTGACCAGGTGTTCCAAAAGATACGTTATGACCTCAAGCCTCATCAACCGGGAAATGACAAAAATCGGGCATGCAGCATAGCTAAGTCGGTCGCACCCAATTAGGATATATTGTCATCATCTAGAGAATATTCGTATTTTTTACTTCTTCTCACTTCTGTATCTCCTAGGAATGGTTATGTTGGTAAACCAACCATAAGGTGGCAATATATTCAGAACATTCAAGCGAAATGAATGGTTGGTCATGTGTGGGCCGAGTTGCAAGATGTTCTTGTTGAACTCCAATGTATCCTTTCTAGAATACTCTTATCGGAAGGTGGTTCCATACCTTGTCATAGTCGGAATCCAATCTCTAATAATAGTATGCGGTTTTTATTGTACATTATATATGTGGAGCGTGAGATGCAAGCGTTATGCTAGATTGTTATTTACTTTTAACTAGACATTATTATAATATCAGAAGAGTATTGATTTTGAAAATGTTTTGGGATATCGTAAGGTAAAAACCATCCATGTTTATGTGTGGATCAGTCTTACGATTATCATTTCTTTTGAAAAATATTTTGAAAAGTTAAACCAAATGGTTGGAGTTTACTTACACCAATCCCATGACTGACCCAATATTTATTTTGTTTTGTCTTACCCTAAACTTTTGGGTGCCCAAATTTGTACGGGCAGTCAAGTAGTCGGGATTTTTCAGATAACCTTGTAGGAGCCTAGAGCAGGATGCTTCAGCATTAGTTATATATAGAGTTTATTTCCCCTGTGGTATATATGTTATGTACTCTGATGATGATGAATGTAAGTACAAATATAGTTTTGTATTTCAATGTTATGTTATAATATATTTTTTTCGTTCTGCTATGAGATTCGTGTTTTGTTGTGATCTTCTTCGTCTTCTATTCTAATTTTCTTTCTCTCTATTTCTCAACCTCTAACTTCTTTCTATTAATGATCCAGTGTTTTTCGATGTCTGAATGGTCAATATTGTGTCGATTTTTGGGTCGAAAATCCCGTGGTCGTTACAATGGTATCGGAGCTGAAGGTTAAGTGATTAACTTGGCTCTATGGCATGACTCTATGGAGATGGTGTTAGTAATACCCTAGATTGGGTTAGAGAATATGCATACGATAGAGCGTATTTGTAAATTGATCAAAAATGGTTTAATATTTTGTTGATTGGTTTGTCAAGTAGTTTAAAAATTCTGGTCGATATGGTAGTGCACACTATATCGAAAAGTTTTTCTAAACTCTTGAACAGAATAATTTTACACATTATTGTTTTAAAAGCAGGGTAAATGAAATAATTTTGCCTAAAATTATTTCTATATAAAAGAAGTTTATATATTGAAATTATTATAATATATATATTGGATGCGTTGTTTGTAATTATAATTGAGGTGGTTATAAATAACCATCAAGAATCCGTATAAATGTAAGACATAAGATCACATGAACTAAATCTGGAGTTAAATCAGAATTTGGGATTAAAATCCCAGAAACTTCGAAAGGTTTTTGTAAATGGTTTTGGATTAAATATATGGAAATCTAAAAATCCTAGTGGAATTTGGAAATGTTTTCCAAGTGTTGAAAAGGATATTTTGAAGTAACATCAAAATGGAAGGGTTTAAGAATGATTTTTGAAATGATATATTATTAAACTCACTGTGATCACTAGAAAATAATTTTGATAATGACGGCTTTATTATCAATGTCATTTTCGAGTTTCTAAGTGAAATATTACTACCAAAGATTTTGTTTCGAATTTTTTTGAGGAGATAAGTTGTTAGAAATTCAAATGTTTTGAATTGCTGTTATTATATGTAATATATATGATTTCAAACTGATTTGAAATAAAACCCAGGAATTTGAAGTTTGAAATATGAATTTAATTATGAAGTAAAATAAATTAAAATGGTAAAAGTAAGAAATATAACCGAATTTAACTTAAAACTAAGTTAAATAAAAAATTGGATTTGGATTAAAGATAATCTGGAATAAAATTAGAGTGTTGAGTAAGAATTTGGAATTTAGATTGAAAGTTGAGTTTGAATTGAAATTCGACTTAGGTACAAAGGGAAGAATTTGATTTGATGATAAATTAATTGGAGATCAATTGGAATGACATTGGTATAAGCTGAAGTGGTAGCAAATTGAAGAGATAAAGTTGAATACTCGAAAAAAAGGTAGGAGTTTATGTTTTATTTGGATATGAGATTTATGAACCTATTGGGAAAGCCACTTGGTTGTTTTATTTTCTTTTGGATTGGAGAAGGCCTAGCGAAACGAGTTGTAGTTGTATCGATTGAGCCGTGCAAAGGAGACGCTAACGAAATTTTTCGAAAATTTAAGGTGTTATAAAATTTTCAGGATTTGTGAAAATTTTCGTTAATAGGAATAAATTAATATTTTGGTCGAGAAATTGGTTCAGTTGAAACTGAAATTAAAGGAATTAAGAAATTTTTTTTTTACTTGGTTAATAGTGATTGTAGCATCTTTACTACCTTAGTAATTTCAGGGGGAAGGAATGTAACGACCTAAAAAATTTGCAATTTAATAATTAATTAATTTAATAATTTTAATTATTATGGTTTGGGAATTTAGATGTTTTGAATTTAAATAATTTTGATTATTTAATTATTTTAAATAGGGGATAATAAATTTATTTCCTGAATAGTCAGAAATAGTGAATTGGAAGTATTGTTTAATTTTGGTGATATATGATACTTAATTTAGTTTATATTCGAGTATAACAACGAATATATTATTTAAACAACATTTGAACATATTAATTATAATATAAATTATAATCGAGCTCGTAACGTTGCGGTAGTTCGTAATATTGGATTTTTAACTTCAAACGACTATACGGGATTTGTTATAAGTCGGATTTCTTCGAAACAAAAAGCGTATGAATCTAATTAACTGTATTTTTCTAATGGAAGTGAAAAATCAGGATTTCGGTTTATAGATTATAAGTTATGTCCAAATCAAATTTTAAGAAAATCACTATGAAATAGTGTATAAACTATAACGATATATTTAGTTATAATTAAATATTGGTTTTATATTTGGGCAAGATCTTCCAGGCGTATTTTCTGTTTAATTTATACAATTTTTCTGAAATCTTTGTTTTGGAAAATATGCGACTTTTTATTTGGAGTATTTTACACCCTACACAAGGTATTTTAGGATTCCATGGAATAAGTCAACTTGTTTATTTTATTATATTTTTCGGATCGTGACACAATGTTTGTCACGACGGTAATTTTATTTTTGTCCATAGTAGTATGTAAACGAACGATGTTTTATCTAACAGGTACATTCGTTATCTTCTGGTACGTTATCTTTGTCATGAAGTAAACGCCCCTACACTACCCCGTCTCATAATGTAACAACGTACTCTTAGTTGTCCAATGTCTTTTCTTTTTTGGTACCAAGCAACAAATTTTCAAGTCCTATAACGACCCGCATTTTTAACGGATAATAATTTATTTATTTAATTATTTAAATAGTGATTTAGAGATTTAAATGGTTGTTTAATTAAATAATATTGAATATTTATTTAATATAAATAATAAAATAATATATTTATTTCCGAAATAATCGAAAATAACAGAATTCACAATATTGTGTGAATTGGACAATTTAAAATATATAATTCAGTTTATAATTGGAATTATATTAACGAATTTATTTATAAATATCAGTTGAACGTATAATTTATATTATAATTATAATCGAGTTCAGAATGGCGCTGCAGTTCGTAATTTGGCGATTCGAACTTTAAACGAATATACATAATCCGTTTTAAGTCGGATTTCTATGAAATAAGAAACGTTCGGAACTGGTGAAGTATGTTTTTCTAATGGAAGAGAAAAATGGGGATTTCATCGGGTAGATTTGATTTATGATCAAACCAAATTTTCAAAAAGTTGCTATGGAATTCCTTTATAATTTATAATGATTTATTTATATTATAAATGGATTTTTCAATATAAATTGAATACTGATTTAATCTGGATTTGAAATGTCGAGTTATAAATTTAGATAGGAACATTTTGGAGTTGTATTATATTCTATGTGAATATATACGATAATATTAATTTATTAATATTAAATTTAATTATTTTTAAATATATTAATATTTAAATGGATTTATTTAGAGCTTTAAAAATAGCCATTTTTGCAAACGAGCTCCGTTTTCGGCTAATCTAATTTTGTTGGATCCAGAATATTAAATTATTGTTAGAATTCAATTTTCTGATTTTTGGAGTCAGTATGTGGCCGAACGGGATTATAATGTGAAATTTTTTCAATAATTTGACTTTAAAAATACACTATATGGGCACACGGACTCGGAATTCGACGAAACAAGTTTCTTTGGGTCAATAATGTCGAATGTAGCTGTATGTCCATTTTCAATCAATTTGGATATGTTATGTGATCATAGGAATTTTTAAACGATAAATGAGATAACGATTGGTTAAAAATTAATATTATAATTGAATAAAAAAATAATTTAACCTATCTATAAATACCCTTACACCCTTAACCTAACCCTAATATTTTCCTTCTTGTAGTCAACTACAGAAAACCGCTGCTACCCTCATTTACAAATTAGTGACTTGCAAAATTCTTATAAAATCTAATAAATTCCTATTAATCAATTTATACATATTTGAGATACTGGAGACATGCTCTACAATATGGTATAACTTTTCTTTAGTTCGATCAACATTTGAGTAGACCGCTGGTTTGAACAGTGGTATTTAGGGCTGATGTTTTTGCGTGGAAGGAGGGACCATACAAGGTGAGGTTGGTGGCGAAAGGAAGCTTGGGGTCGGGGCTATCTTCGATGGTGGCGGCGGCCCAGGTGATGGCCTGTAGGAGGTAGTGATGGGGAGATAATGCGATTAGTTATTGCGTGAAATTTCGGGTAATCGATGATGTAAAGCGATGCATAGGAGGATGTCGAGTTAGGATTGAAGGGGTCGGGGTGGAAGATACTTCGATGAGGTGAATTTTAGTTATATTTGTTTGATTTTTAAAATGGTGAAGAGGGAGATTCGAGGGAGGAAAGCGCAGCAGCTATGGTATTTTGGTTTACTGAATAGTTTGAACTGGGGATGGAGAAGAATGATGAGCGTGGGTGGCTTATAAGGGTAGTCACGTGATTTGATATTGAACTGATGAGCGTATTTGTTTGGGTCTGTCTAGATTGGTATGGAGTATAGATCAAATTGTGCTGAAGTCTTTTGGCGAAAATAGTTTTGCTGAAGCTTGATGGAGTGAGCAGTTCGGGGAAGATGATTTAGTGCGGATGCGGATCTAGAAGATTTTTGGGCCGCTGGAAACAAGGTTAAGCCCAAAAGTAAATGAATAGAAATTTAATTTTTATTTAATACTAAATAGTATCAAACTTATGAATGTAATATTTTATTCATACATTATCCGAATTCAGCAAAACAAGATCTGTTGGGATCGTATGGACAAGGGCTATACAATGGAACTGATTCGGAGTGAATTGGATCTCATTACAATTTATAGTGAAATAAATTTCCGGATCCAAATCAACGATCGATTATCATTATTTAACGATAACCGTCCAATGTAAGTAAATCTCACTAACTCTGTACAGTTTACATTTTTATAAATGTAATCTAGTATTGACAAATGATTGATTGATTGCTGTGTGTTGATTATTTGGCTGGATTGCTGATTTATTGGTTGAAATTATAGATAACGATATACATATAAATCATTAATCAAATATTGATTCTGTTTATCAGAATATTTCTGTAACGACCGGGCATTTTGCCCGTCTCAAATCGGTAATTAAACCAACTCGAAATGATCAAAACAATAGATGGTTATTGGCTTACATGGTTTAAACAGAATAAATACAGAATCACATAGTACAAAAATTGCAACAGAATAAAATTTCTCATAAATATCAGAGTTCTACAGATTTGTACAGTGGATGTTAAAATAGAATATGTATACATGAACTTCTTCAAAATAGATTTACTATTTGTCGATCCTAGCACGCACGAGCGTCTCCACATCTTCGCGTCCTCCCCGTTTTTGCGAGATGATATCTATAATATGGAACACTTAGGTCCTGACTCGAGTGTCCCATGTGAAATACACAAAACCCCCGAGTCAGGATTAAACTTATTTCAAGTTAGCACACTTCGATAACATCACATAAATATAATTTGTTTAATCCAATAAAATAAAAAAATCGAGTAACCCCACCATGAAACTACTGGAAGTAATATAATCATAAGACATCATGCAAGTGCGGTGACGTGCAAACATAAATGGTGCATGCATGTTGTAGGGTTAGGCATAAAACTATCGCAGTTTAAATTAGTCGCTGCACACATTTGTGGGTGCATGCGTATGAAATAATCATCCGGTTCAAACACTTAGAACATATGTGAATTAGTGCTACAGCAAAGGTGCGGTGCAAGGTATGGTGAACTAAAGATGAAGCAACAATATATCACCTACACAGTAAGCAATTATGATGACCAGAAATTGGTAACTTTCATACGGGTGATGTAATATCCCGAGATTTGCGACGATTTGAATTATTAAATTTAATGTGATTTCTTTTAACAATTGTTTTAATTATAATAAAAATAATGATTTATGTCATATATTGTTAAGATATTAACTTGATTTGACTTGTTAACAATGAATTTCAATAATTATGTTCGATAATAATTTATGTTTGGTTATATTGAATTTGAAACTAATACTGAAGTAACCATATATGGAATAGATAAACTAATTTTGAAACTCCATTCATATATTGAAAAATCTAGAATTGTGAATATAAAGAATATAAACCATTTTGGGTATATAATGAATCTCAACTTGTTATAAATGTAATAATCTCCATTGATTGTAAATATTGCTATAAATTTGGTTAGTATGTAATTATTGAGAATTGGAAATATATAATTTAACTTTAATGATTTAATTATATAATTCTATGATGAAAACTTAATTGAATTATTCAGGTAACGAAGTTCAACTTGTCATAACAATAATGACTTACATTAATCGCAATTAAAATATTGAGTTAGTTGTTTTGATAAAAAATTGGAAGTTGAAATTTAATATTAAATTACTTGTGTGTAATTGACTTAATTCATTTATAATTGTAATTTATATTGAAAATCTTTAATAATAATATAAAAATGGATATTTTTAATATAAATGAAGAATTGATTTATTAGGTTATTAAGACTTAAAATAAATAAATCAATTTTAGAGTATATCGTTCAATTGAAATTTTGTTGAATAATTAAATGTGAATATTTATCATATAAGGAAAATGATTCATGTAAATAATACAAATTATAGGATAGACTTGAACTTAAACTTATAACCTTTGGAATTAAATTCAAAGTAGGCATTGAATTAAGGATGAAAACGAAAAATGGAATGCTTTAATGGATAATTAAACCTTTGAAATTTATTTGTATTAAATTGAGTCAATAAATATGTAATTTAAATTTAATGATTAATTATGGAATCTAATGGTGTAACTTAATTAAATTGATATGTTATTGAAACCCAACTTATTTTGACAATAATATTTTACATCGATTGTAAAGGAAATTTGGTTTTGGTTTGTACTGTTAAGATTTAAAGCCGAAAATTAATATTAAGATAATCAATTAACGTTGAAAAGGGTACGTAACGGATTTTTATGCGAAGTGTCATGACATTGATTTTATTTTACGGTTACGTCTGTCTTGTCGTGCTGATCGTTATGGTATATTTAATTGTATTTTTCGGTATTTGGTTTGTGAAGGAGCTGTGTAAACATTTATTTATATCGTACGAAGTTACCCATTATACTTATTAATTGGACATTTTAAATTTAAATTTTGAAAACTCTAGATTTATGGCAATAAATGTGTAATGTTCTAGATTTATGGAAATTAAATTTTTGGTCCAAAACTTGCGCAAACTTGAAACTTTTGAGTACCCTATTTATGTTATTTTATACTATATTTACCAAGCATGTTCCCAATTTCTCTGCCCCTTCCATTTTTTTTGCATCTGCTCTCCTTTCTCACTCTTTCAGATCCGCTCCATCCTTCTATAATAAAAAAAACTTAGATCCTGGAACAATCCGCCTCCTTCTCCACATGCGCAGCAACCCGTAGCCATCGATAACGCTCACCGACGCTGCATCTCCTCTCCAGATTCCCAGCAACGTACCAAAGCCACCAACTTTTATACGTGAGTCCATTTTCTTTATTTCTATGTATTTCTTCTTTGCCTCATATTTCTCCCTTCGATGGTGAGTTTGAAAAGGTACCATGCGTGAAAAGCTGGATCCATGGTTGGAAAAGTTGAAATCTAGAATCAGCAACATAATTCAATTAGACTTGTGGAAACAATTTTTTTCCTTTAGCTTTTACAGTAATATATGCGTTAGAGGTGAAGAAACTATACTCGTTTTTGTTGAAACAATTATGCCAAAACCATATATTAGGTGGAAATCTTTTGGACAAAACAAGAGTTGTTGTTTTAAGTTTAAACTTTTGGGTTTATATAAATTATTTTTCATACCATGCTTTGGAAAGGAAAACATGAACAGTACATGTCCATGATGGAATTATAGAGAATGCACAGGGAACATTGTAAAAAAAATAAAAAGTAAAAGAATTATTTGACAGCCGAGATGGCTTAAAACCCATGCGGCCAAGCCACTCTAGTTTGTTTAGAGGGTTTGCATATTTGTTTAAACCTTACTGTTGGAGCTATTTGAGTTAGGTATAACCAATACTATAGGGAATGATGAAAACAAATATTTGTATTGAACGTTGATGAAACTTAACATGTTGTACACCTTTGTAATATATACTTTGTGAAATACATGCGCATATTTTAATTTATGTTGTAGCTGATGAACACAGTAGTTGTGCGTCTACATCATGCATATCAAATTTTATTTTAAAAAAAAAGGTGTAAATATTTCATGCGTTTGTACTCATGCATGTTTGCATGCAACTAAGTTTCATGAATGGTTCCATGCGTTTGTACATGGTTGCAAATTGCAATTCAAATGCATGTAACATTTTGTCCATTTTGCCGCATACCTTTTGAACCTTTAAAAAAAACAATGTTGTGCCATGCTTGGTAGGATAGATTAGGAGAGCATAAATCAGCCTGGCCTTATTACAGTATGTAGAATGGAAACAAAAAAAAAGGATCATTTAAATTTTTATTTTTATTTTTTTTAAATCAAACACTGTTAAATTATATGTGTGTTGACCGTAATTTGTTTGTTCAGTTCGCTGAAGTTTCAGTGTTGTTTCGGTTTTGCCCCTCTCTCTTATCGTCACTATTCCTCTGCCGTTGAAGGTGAGTTCAACTCACACCTAACTAAAATATTCGATTGTTAGTTAAATTAATATAATGCCATGATATGATTGTATGGATTGATGTTTGACAGTTAAATTGCATGTTTATATTTATTTGTATCGATAATGTAGTTAGATTTGACTGTTAAATATAATTTTACAGTTAAGTTAAAATTTTGACATTTAATTTCTGTTAAAACCTGACATCTGAAAAATTGAAAGTTTATATGATACTGGACTGTTTGTATGTATTGATGTGATGAACAACATGAATTTTATATGTTTGATCTATTGATGTTAATTGTGTGAATTTACCTATTATTCATATATGACTATTGTGTGTGCTGATTAATCCTAATCATTTACCCTAGATGTTACGGGCATCGAATAAATCGGGATTAATCAATAAATGAATTAAGAACGTAGGTTGAAATGATAAATACCTATGACCCTGATTTGGATTGAAATGATATATATCCTTTCCCAAAATACTAAAATTAAAATTTAAGTATCACTTGGCCATAGGATAGAAAATTACATACGGACACCGGTTTGTTAAATAAAATTTGTTTTAACCATGAATTTTGAAATATTGTTTTAAAGACAATATAAGCGATGTTTTATAATTTATTTCCTTTTGAACTTGAACCTTGAATTTTGAAATATAAAAAAAAGGAAATAAATTAGTGTTGTAACTGAAATTAAATAAAGTGAAAGATAGTGTAAATCGAATTTATTGAAATTGCATGGTTTCACCCACCTTTGAAATTTATTATGAATCAACATTGATTTGAATTATATATGAATTGTGAATTCGATATTTGTTATAAATAGAAATCATTAAAATTGAGAATCTGATTTGGAATTTAATTATTTGAATTAAATTGATTTAATTGAAATGAATGTAAAATAGAAATTTAAACAATTGAAATATTGACATTGAGTTGGTTGAATTGAAATTAGAATATGACTTCTAGTTTAATTGAAATTTTAAAGGAACGATTCTAATTCCAACTATAGTATTTCCAACAATTTTATAAATTATTTTAATAATGATTATTTTCTTTATAAACTATTTTATTTTATAAATTATTTTAAATAAATCATTTTATAATTAACTATTTATTTTATAAATTATTTAATGTTTTTACTATAGATTTTTAATAATATGATAATTCTATTTTAATAACAAACTATTTATTTTCAAACTATTTCAATTATACATCTAAACTATTTTACATATATTTTTACTATTTTAATATTTAAATTATTTTAAAAGTTGGAATTGCTTCGAGAATTAAGTTGGTTTTAATTGGGAATTTTATTTGGAAATACTTTATTTTGACTATTGAAATGATTTTGAAAAACATGATATTTTGATATGAAGTTCAGACCTCTTTGAAATGTAAAAGAACCGACTGGTGTGAAAAATGTAAACGATTGGTTGTTAAAGAGACCGGGATCGGATATTGTCATACTCTCTACCAATACCGAAAACCACTTTAACAACTATGTACGCGGTGGAGTTCCATAAATGGTGTTGGATGGATTTGGAGGCGATTACTGGATTTGAAGAAAGAGAACGATGATGGATATCTTTGACCTTCGGGTCATAATTAAAATGACTAAAACAGGGCTATACCATGACCAAGTGGGGTTAGCTACCTCCATCGGCAACACTTCTTCCTTTATTACTATAGTCCCTCGGTTTGATTGATTTGATTTGATGCACATCCATGATTTGGGAGTGTTGTCCGAGGTGGGCGGTAGTTGCGGCTATGCGTTACCACCAGTCCGGGCGTGCAACTAGTATATTCATACTCTGGGCATTCCTCGTGTGCCTTGTCATATTATCCTGATCGAGCCCCCTACGATTTTGATTTAACGTTGTCGTATCACGGCGCATCCCTATCCGCCGACGTACTAGTGTGTTATATGCAAATTGTACGGCAACGGTATAAACGGTGTAAGGGTAATAATGGTATTCCCGCTTACACTATTTTATTATGTTATATTTAACCATAGACATTATTATAATAGCGTATTATATTATATTATATAGTATTAGTTTGACGGATCCTTAAGAGATGGAAATTCCCGTAACATCCCTTAAGTTATTGCACTCATATTATTACATGAAATTTGATTTAACTAATATGAGAATGATTTAGTTCTGATCCGAGTGTTTGTTGTGTTTCTTTTTTTTGCAATACGCTCGGGTCAGACCGAGTTACAGTTAGCGAAGATTCCATTATGAAGATGAAGATGGAGCTCAACAGACATATTAAAATTATTATTCCGTTGCATATATTGGTAGGTTGTTTGTTAATTTACTCTGATAAATTGTGTATATATAATCAAATGTATGTTTAACAGCTTCATGAACTGTTATTTATTTATTATATTTTGTCCTTCCGCTGCAAGATTCTGTGTTTGTTTTCTATTTTTCTTCTTTTTCTTATTTTTTTTATCCCAATAACTATCCGTATTTTTGATCTGTTTATGTCGACATTAAAGATCATTGTCGATTTGAACGGTCAAAATCGCGGATGTTACATTTGGTATCAGAGCTTTTGTTTAGCGAAAACCTTGGCTCTATTTGGGATTAACTCATTAGAGATAGGTTAGTAATACCCTAGAATGAGTTTGAGTGTATATGAGAGAGCGTACTTGTAATTTTGATATAAAATGATTTTGTATTGTGTTGATTTGTTCTGTTGAGTATTTATGAATTCTGGTCGGTACTTGGGACGCCAAGGCATCGATAGGGATTTCTAAACACTTGAATAGGATTCGTTGACATAATATTGTTTTGAATTATACTATATTTATATATAGAATTATTTGAAATATGTGAATTTTGATTTTGTTGATGATAATATTAAATTTCATCAAATATTACTCGATTAATCAATAATTTAAAACTGCTGGTTATCGAATGATTTAAAAAAATCAAATATTGAATTAATTGGTAATTAGAAATTAAATATGAATCGGAGAATTTAATTTCGGGTGGTTATGTAGTATCATTTTGCAAATGGTTTGAAATAATATATTTATATTTTAAAAAAGTGTTTCATATAGAAATTGTTTTAAATGAATTATTGGAAAAAGTGTATACCCTCTTGTCCTTGGAAATGATTTCGATGATGAGTGCACGCATCATTGATGTTTATTTTCAAGAGTCTAAGTAGGGAGACATTTAATATTTTGTATTTTGTTTTATGAAATTGAACTTTATTTAAATCCCTTTTTATAGTATGGTTTTATGTAAATGATATATTAAATGAAA
>JASFAX010002662.1:0-45102 GCA_030737875.1 Allium sativum | reverse complement strand
TTATTCGCGGTTTCCTCTGGCTATACCGCTTATTTTCATCTTGGCTGACCTTTAAATCCTTGAATTGCATGATTATTCATTAGTTTATTTATACATGATGGACACGTCTCAGAAGTGCTACGAGCGAGAGAAGTTTTCTGATTTAGACGCCCAGACAACTGAAGTTCAATCAACCGGCCAACCTTCCGTAAATTCTCCCTTCGTCATTCCTACCCACGCGGAGCTTTAAACAATTATTGGTAGGCCCTACTATGCCCTAGGGCCGTGCAATCCTAAGCTTGCCAAGCGATTCAGGGGTTGGGACATGTAGGGAATATCTTATGACATTGATATTTCTCTATTTGACCGACAAACAATTTTCAGCGAGATGGTCGTTGCGAAGTCCTAGATGCTTGCTAGATTTGAGACCACCATGCACTAGTTCGTGGAACACATGGACATGCTTTAGGATCATACCACGAAGGAAATGAGCGATTGGAACACACTAGCCTATGACCTCCAAAGGTTACACAGGGATAATCTTGAGCTCTTCTCCGTCTTAGAGAAAGACAAGGCGAAGCTAATCCAAGCTCTTCGATCCTGGGCTAGTGTTGTTGCCTCTTTCGCTCGAGGAGATATTGACTTGGCTGGTCCAGAACGCAGAAAGCCCTTAGCTGGTGAACCTTTGTCATGCTCTACTCAGGCTAAAAGGAAGTTTGGTAGGCCCAGGAAGAACAAAGATTTGTAGTCTTCTTATCCCGCCAATGATTGCCCTTCTTTTTTTGCGAACTATGCTTTAGGTCGGTTGTATAAGCGAGTGATGGTCCTCGCGTTTAACTTTGTGCCGGTCTGTGTTAAGACTTTGTTTGTATGGGACGGTACCTCTATTTATCACATCGTGACCTTTCACTCATCTTATCGCACTGTTATTTGTACTTTGCATGTTGTACTTGCATCACCATTCACTTTGCTGATCATGTGGTTGTAGTATGCATACGGTATGGCCAGTTTTCCTTCGATGCTGTAGTAGACTACTATAGCTTTATTAGATTGGAAATGATTATGATTTCCGGGGGACCTTTACTATGCGTCTATAAAGGGACTCCTTCTCAAAACAACTGTCGTTGAAATATATCCTAATAAAAAATTTTGCTCATGGAAAATAAAAGGAGTTAGTTACTCAAAGGATGTTATTGAAATCGTTTATGATCTTCTTTTCATTTGCTCTCTGAATCGGCACTATGATACAATGTCATTTTTTAGAGTTGTGCAAGGATTTGATATACAAGTTGAAGGTATTTCCCTGAGGGATTTGTAAGCCCATTATTAGTGTCAAACCTTGAACCCTCGCTAGAATTCTTGATAGAGGCAAGCGACTCCTTTTCTGTTTGAGTCAGGAATTGAATTCATATGCTTGATGCAGCCTTGGTGACTCCACATCTAAGATTCCTCTTTTTGCGGGATTGTCCCGGGTTATGACAGGTGAGATCGTCAGCATGCTTTGGGACTTCGTTGAGAAATCGATTCAACCAAGAGTCGGGTATTGAGTAACCGAAACCCCTTTCGGCTACAGTAAAATATCGGATCAAACCAGATTCGAGAATTCAGCATGGGAAGCTGGAACCACTTCCGGTATTAATGAAGTGCCGAACCGACCCGGATTCAGATTTTAAGATAGAAGGCGGGGACCCCTTCCGGTATTAATGAGATGTCGAATCGACTCAGATTCGGATATTAGCAAAGAGAACCGAAACCTCCTTCGTTACTAATAGAGCATCGAGTCGACCCAGATTCCGATGTTTAGCGTAGGAGACCGGAACCACTTCCGGTATTACTGAAGTGCCGAATCAATCTAGGTTCGGGTATTAGCATAGAGAACTGGGTCCACTTCCAGTGTTAATGAAGTGCCGAATTGACCCAGATTCGGGTATTAACATAGGGAACCGAATCCTCTTTCAGTATTAATAGAGCGCCGAATCGATCCAAATTCGGGTATTTAGCGAAGGAGACCGGAACCACTTCTGGTATTACTGAAGTGCCGAATCCACCCAGATTCGGGTATTAGCATAGATAACTGAAACCTCTTTCGGTATTTATAGAGCACCGAATCGACCAAGATTCGGGTACTAGCATAGAGAACCGAAACCTCTTTTGGTACTAATAGAGCGTTGAATCGACCCAGATTCAGGTATTAGCATAGAGAACCGAAAACTCTTTCCACATTAATGGAGTGCCGAATTTTGGGTATTAGCACTGAGAACCGAAACCTCTTTCGGTATTAATAGAGCGCTGAATCGACCCAGATTCAGATATTAGCATAGAGAACCAAACCTCCTTCGGTATTAATAGAGCAAGTATCCCCTTCGGAATTGATTTAGGAAGCAGAGGTTGTACATGCTTCTTGAGCCTCCCCTTAGGCTTTCGTCGTCAAAGCAGAGGATGTACGTGCTTTGTTGGCCACTCTCTGGGCCTGTGTGTTCGGTGCGCATGGCTAGCTTATCCGCAAGCAGGGCCCAAGGACTTACTCGACCTCCCTCCAGGAGGCGCCTTATCCTGACCATCGTAGGTGATGATGAGGGCTTAGAAACTTAGACGTGGCCATCGTAGGCACATAACTAAGGTTTACTCTTTCGACGCTCTACACGGGCCATCGTAGACACTGATAGAGGCTTATACACCACCCTCCTCCAAAGGGTGCCCTATCCTGACCATCGTAGGCGATGATAGGGTTTGCGCTCCCATCTGCGGGTAACACGGAACATAAGCAGAGGTAGGACGTGCTCTTCTACGAGCAAAGCTAGGACGTGCTTAGTTCGAGCAGAGGCAGAGCGTATTCTTCTATGAGCAAAGGCAGGGCATGCTAAATTTTAGATGCACCGCCATGACCATTTCTAGTGTGAAACGGCAGCTTACGCTTTCGATGCTTTAACCCTGCCCCTTCTAGTTTGGGAAAGGACAAAGACTAACACAATCATCCCCCCTTCGTGGGGATGCCTCGCCCCGGCTAATTTTGCGATGATGAGAGATTTAATCCATTGATAATTGGACCCATTTTGGGTTTTCCTACTAAAATTCTGAGGAATGGGCTTTCCGTACACCGACACACATGCATTAACCCTTTTCCAAAGGATTTTCTCAAGTTCACCTCGATTTCTTGATAAATTCACGTAGTCGGCCTTGACTGGCGAATCTGACAATGGCATCCCTGAGAGTTCTGTAGTGATTAAGGCGCTCCTACCTTTCTTTCGTATTTACGTCTCTTCTTCATGGAGGTCCAATAGTTGAGCTCGTGTTTGTTTAGTAAGTAAACGTTCTCTCTAGAAGTAGTGAGGTGGCATTCCTAAGATATTTTAGGCGTACACTTCCCCTTTCGCCGAAGGGTCTAATTCTTCTGCGAATTGTTTCAGTTATGGTTCTTATACCCTCGTCCTCTCTTTCCGGAACATATCGGGATCGAGTTGTCCCCTCTTTGTTCTGTTGGCGAAGCAGTTGAAGTCGTCCATTATTTCGCGTTCAAGCGTCATTCCCTTAACTTGCTTGTGGAAGGCATCCTTCAAGTGGGAGAAAACGCTAATATCTTCTGATGTAGATCCAATGGGTGAGAACGCCATGATTTGCTCTATGTGGGAAGAGTTGCTATTCCTTGCCTTGCAGGCATGTAGCTCCGTCCTCCTCTTGCCCCTTATTACTAGTAAAACCTCTGCCTTTAACCCTTGCTCTTCCATCAACCTACGGTTAGTGGTTCTCGACTTATCCGTTCGAGATCTTGATAACCTTCGTCTGAATCTCTTGCTCATAACCTTGCTTCTTCAAAGCTAGTCCGATCTAGGACGGAACAACACAGGTAGATTTGTGGCTGTTTACCACAAGGTCGGAGGTTCAAGCCCTCCTTCAAGCGCCAAAATGTTAATGATATTTTTTGTCAACACCGAAAATGGATCAATGGGGGTAAATCTTAAAGGGGAATTTGGTGGATTGTTTCTCTTTCACATTCGGTTTTAATGGTGGATTGAGATGTTATGGCTATTAAGCATAGGCTCACTGTGGTTTACTAGATTGGATCTAGGCTTAGCATATGGAAATCGATTGCCATTCAAGGGTGTGATAGGCGTGAATCTGAGCTCCTCTACAAAGTGGATAATAAATTGTGATGATAACAATTAGAGAAATAAATGTGCACACTTACATAGCAATCTTACTGAGAAGTTCTCCCTTTATTAAGTTTTTAATGAGAATACATAGATTTCGTAGAGAAAGAATTCTCCATTGATGATTTTCTGAGTTATTTCTTAGGATATAAAATGTAAGGAAAAGTCCCCTCTCAATGTGGCATCTTGGGTTCTATTTATAATGGTTTAGGACTTCTCTCGTCGAGGGGCCAGTGGGCCCGTAGGGATCCTTATCGGTTGGTTTATTCTTGACTTTGGGCGTGGGACCTTTGGTCACTTTCGGTGCATTGGTCATGGTCCCTAAACAATATTTGAATCTCTGAAAGTGACTCATAATGTAGGCTTGCAGACATGAGCTTTCAGATGTAGCCTTTCGGCTTTATCGTGAATACATGGAGGGACTGGGCCTCGTGGTGTATGTTGATATCTGCCGGTTCGAAACAACCACGGGTTTCAGTACTAAGTGAATTAGCACGGGTAGCCTGTGTATCCGCTTGGGTCTCGGTTGGCCTTTCGGTAGGGCTTTTTTGGTAGCCTGGATTTTCGAGGGGTGGGTTCTGACATTACTCCTGTTATCTATGACTTCGTCCTTTCGGTGTCCATGCGGTAGGTGCCCCGAGGGTTGGTTCCGGGTAGCCCTCGTGCTCCTTTGGTTTAGTGCTTCTAGTGTTTTCACTTTTGGATGTATCATTATGTGGATATGTTATTATTAAAGATTTCCTCTTGGGCTTTGTCCGTCGGGTTTGTCACCTCTGATTTCTTCGCTTCTAGATCAGAGTGGTTCTTTACGAGGAGCCTTTCGTTAGGTCGATATTGTCGAGAGAGTCCTGTCGAACTAACTATGGAGGAGGGGTCCTATCGGTTTGCCTCTCTAGTCCTTCCTAGCTTTCTCCTTTAGGAGGAATAAAAGGTTGCGGTTGATACGGTCTTTCGGATTATGTCCTCCCGCTTTTTTTCTTCACATTGTTAGGCCCTGCTTTCTGTTGAGCCTTCTATGAACTTTTTGTCAGCCGATACCCCTTCAATGTCAGCTTTCTTTAATGTTAATTTTGGTAGTAACAAGCCTGTTCCGGTGCTTTATTTTGGTAGTAACATTTCCCCTAGTGAAGGGATGTTTTTGACTTTTCAAGTCAAAATTCTTTCCTGGATTTTCTTGTATTTCACCTACATAAACTTCAACAACTAATTGTGCATGTTAGAACTAATTTTTACATGTTCGTTTTCATTGCAATTTGCGTATATACTGGATAAGGAGTTGTTAGGGACTGGTCACCAACATTATATCAGACTCATGTCTTTTACATTCTATCGGAAAATAGGAGAAAGAATTTAAGGAATTTCTTGGTTGTCAATTGTGAAAGGATATTATCGTTGATATCGGGTTCCATAATAAAACGTCTAGGGCACCGCCTTTGCAAGGATTTTTCCCAAACCACCCTTTACTCGGGTATTAATAGACTGAAGGCCTAGAATTAACTTTTATCCGTAATAGAAATCTTGAACTAACCCTTGTTCGGGCAATCAAAGATTAAAGACGAAAATTCCACTTATGGCATTTTAAGAAGTCCCAAACCAACCCTTATTCAGGTAATTAAAGATTAAAGACCAGAATTCAACTTCTGGCATTAATAGAAGTCACGAACTAACCCTCATTCAGGTAATTAAAGATTGAAGAACATAATTCCACGTTTGGCATTAATAGAAGTCCCGAACCAACCCTTATTCTGGTAATTAAAGATTGAAGACCAGAATTCAACTTTTGGTATTAATAGAGGTCTCGAACCATCCCTTATTCGAGCAATTAAAGATTGAAGACCTGAATTCCACTTCTGGCATTAATAGAAGTCCCGAACCATCCCTTATTCTCGTAATTAAAGATTGAAGACCAGAATTCCACTTCTAGCATTAATAGAAGTCCTGAACCATCACTTATTCGGGTAATTAAAGATTGAAGACCAGAATTCCACTTCTTGCATTAATGTTTCGTTACCACCTTTGGGTTTAATTTATGAAGCAAAGGTTGTACGTGCTTTTTGAACCACTCTTTGGGCTTTTATCGTCAAAGCTAAGGATGAACGTGCTTTGTTGGCCACTCTTTGGGTCTGTGTGTTCAGTGCGCTTGGCTAGCTTATCCACAAGCAGGGCCCAAGGACTTACCAGACATCCCTCTAAGAGGTGCCTTATCCTGACCATCATAGGCAATAATAAGTTCTTAGATTCTTAAACCAGACCATCGTAGATGCGTAAGTAAGGCTTACTTTTTGATGCTATACCCTGACCATCGTATGCGATGATAGAGGCTTACACTGCACCCCCTCCAAAGGGTGCCCTATCCTGACCATCGTAGGCGATGATAGGGGTTTGCGCTCCCTTCTATGGGTAACGCAAAACATAAGAAGAGGTAGGACATGCTCTTCTACGAGCAGATGTAGGACGTGCTTGGTTCATAGTAGAGGTAGAGCGTACTCTTCTACGAGCAGAGGCATGGCATGCTAATTAGATGCTCTGTCATGACCATTTCTGGTGTGGGTCGGAGGCTTACTCTTTTGATGCTTTAACTTGGCCCTTTCAGTTTTGGGCGCAGAGAAAGACTTACACAGCACCTCCCTCTTGGGGGTGCCTTGCCCTGACCAATCTTGGCGATGACAAGGGTTTCTATCCATTTGTAGTTTGACCTACCTTTGGTTAATTCAGGCCTTGAGAGGGTTTCCATGCCATTAGTCATGCGAATATTCTAGGAGAAGACCTTCCTTTACTTATCTATCATTGAGAAGTATGGTCTTAAATGTTCTGAGTTCCATGTCCTTGGAACGAGTTCGCCATTTGGTTTGCAAAGCCGATACGTTCCAAGCATGACTTCTTGATGGATAATTAAGGGTCCTTCCCAATTTGGGCCAAGTGGAACATATGATGGGTTCTTTTTGTTGGCTATTATCCTTAGTAAGACCAAATCTCCTTTTGAGAAGGTTCTAGTCTTGACTTTCGATTTGTAGTATTTTGTGATCCTCCTTTGGTATTCGGTTGTTTTGATCGTGGCCTCGTCTCTTAATCCTTGTATTAGATCTAAGTATTCCTTCTTTAACTCTTGATTTGGATAAAATGCATATGCATATGGATATGCAATCCTTCCGTGTGAAGGGATTTCAACCTCAATCGAGAGCATGGCTTCGCATCCATATGCCAAAAAATTGAGTATGCCCTGTTGCCATTTTAGCGGGAGTTCTATATGCCTAAAGTACCAAGGGTAATTCTTCGGCCCAATTTCCTTTGGCTTGATTTAGACTTTTCTTGAGGATGGTTTTGTTTGCAGCTTCGACGGCTCCGTTTTCCCTCGGATGGGCAACTATGCAAATTTTTTTGATAATTCCATTCTTATCACATAACCAAGTGAATTCCTCGCTCTCGAACTGCGTTCCATTGTCTAATATGATCTTGTAAGGAATACCAAAGTGAGTAACAATATTCTTTATGGAAAATCTCAACACTTTCTTAGATGTTATTGTCGGAAGGGGTTCTATTTCTACCATTTGGTAAAGTAATCAATGGCTACTTCAACATACTTAGCTCCACCTTAGGAGATTGGTTGGGGTCCGATCAAATCTATCACCCATACATTGAATGGCCAAGGGCTTGAATGGTGGTTAACTCACTAGGAGGAAATCGGGGTATTTTGGAATACCTTTGAAATTTCTCTCAATTCTTGACATACTCAATCGCTTGATTAACCATTTGTGGCCAATAATAACCTTGTCGCATGACCCTTTTGGCTAGCTTGATTCCATTGGAATGATCTCCGCACAAACCTTCATGTCCTCCTTCTATAGGTTGGATCCGTCTTCGATGCTTACACATCTTAGATGGGGGAGTGAGTGCCCTTTATTATAGAGAATCCCATTTGTAATCACAAACATGGGGGTTTGGTGTCTTATTCTGCTTGCATCTTGCCTGTTAAGGGGTACATCTCCGTTCAGAAGTAACCCTAAGATAGGAGCCATCCAGGTATTTTCATAATGGTAATTTATCTCTGTTGAAGTAGGTTCTTTGTCAGAAGCATCCTCCCTATCCATTTCGTCCCCCTTTTCGAAGCTCGGGATCTAGTTAGGACTAACAATTCTTTTCGTGTTTCGAGCTCTTTAAGCTCAATACTGGGTCTTTCCCAGTATCCTATAGGGATAACTCGAGTTTCAGGTGCTCCTTGGGAGCTGGCCAATTTGGCTAGTGAATCAGCTTGAGTATTCTCCCCTCTGGGTATTTGATGTATTGAGAAATCCTCAGACTTGGAAAGCATCTTTAATACCCTTTTTACATATAGGGCTAACCGGACATCCTTGGTCTGATAGGTTTGGTTTATCTGATTTACCATTAGTTATGAATCACTGAAGATATTAATTCGAGGTATCTTTAACTATAATGCTAGATTCAACCCAACCATCATTGACTCATATTTGGCCACATTCTTAGTAGCTGAGAATACTAACTTCATCACATAGTGCAAGCGATGCCTATCATGGGTAATTATGACATAACCTGCCCGTGCTCCTTGTTCATTTGAAGCCCTATCTACAAACAGTTCCCACTTAGCCTTTAAGTCGTTCTCTTTAGTTGACTATTCTATAATAAAGCTTGTGCATTCGTTCACAAAGTCTGCAAGAGCTTGTATTTTGATTGCTGCTCGAGGTTGAAATTCAATCTCATATTGGCTAAGTTCAATTCCCCATTTTACCAATCTTCATGAGGTTTCTGGCTTGCTGAAAGCTTCCTTAAGCGGAAAGCTAGTCAAGACCTTAATAGGATTTGCTTGGAAGTATCATCTAAGCTTTCATGCTGCAAGTATTAGGCAATATGCTAATATCTCCATCACGGGTATCAGATTTCTACATCCTTTAACCTTCAGCTACATAATAAATTGGATGTTGAGTTCTGTCACTCTATCTTATAAGGACCGAGCTTACCGCATATTCTGAAATGACCATATAGAGATATAAATCTTCTCCTTTCTCGGGACTAGACAGAATTGGGGGTTTTCCCATGTATTCCTTCAATTCTTGAAAGGCCTTTTTACATTCTTCATTCCATTCGAAGTTCTTATTTTTCTTTATAACATCAACGAAATGGACGCATTTGTCGGTGGCTTTGGAAATGAACCTACTGAGGGTTGCTACCTTTCTATTTAAGCTTATGACTTATTTGCTTGTTTTAGGCTCTTCCATATCCTTTATGGTTTGGATTTGGTTACGACTAGCCTCAATGCCATGCCCACTTACCATGTATCCTGGAAATTGTCCGGATTGGACCCCAAAAGAAAACTTTTGTGGGTTTAACTTCATTTAGTAACTTCTTAAGATGTTGAACATGTATTCTATGTCATTTAGGTGGCTTTCCGCTTTGATGGACTTCACTAGCATGTCATCTACATATACTTCCATGTTGCTCCCTATTTTCTCTTGGAACATCCTGTTAACTAGCCTTTGGTATGTTGCTCCCGCACTTTTTAATCCGAAAGGCATTACTTTGTAATAAAATGATCCTCAGTCAGTGATAAAGCTTGTATGCTCCTCGTTAAGTTTATGCATTGGAATCTGATTATACCCTAAGTAAGCAACCATAAGGGATAGTGTCCTATAGCAACTTGTTGCATTAAACAACGGGTCTATCCGTGGAAGGGGTAGCAATCCTTTGGGCAGGCTTTGTTTAATTCTGTATAATCGATGCATGTCCTCCACTTTTCATTGGACTTCTTTACTAGCACATGATTGGCTAACAACTTAGGGTAAATAAATTCTCGGATGAACCCGTTCGTCTCTAACCTTTTGACTTCCTCCTTTAAAGCCTCTAACTGATCCCTATAGTATTGCATCTTCTTTTTTCGGACTGGGATTAGAGATGGGTTAATGTTTAGGGCATGGCTCATTATATAAGGATTGATTTCGGCCATGTCTGAATGGGTCCAAGCAAAATCATCCTTGTTGAGCTGCAAGAACCGAATTAGGTCACTCCTCTGGGGTTCCGTTAATCTTTTCCCTATGTTGATGACTTTGGTCTTATCCTTTGGATCAACGTTTATTTCTTCCAAATCCTCTAATGGTTTTATTCTTTCAGTGTGTCCTTTGGAATCCAAATCTTTGATAATTTCTTCTACTTCTGTCAAGTTTATGTTATCAATTCTCTTCCTTTTTCATCTCAAAGAAGTGTACCTACGATTTATACTTTTGTCAGCTTTATTGGTTTTTATTTTATCTTAGAACGTTGGATGTAAGAATCCATCATCCGAAGGTTTAAAAATAGTAGAAGAACCAAGGTACGAAGAATGCTCTCTTTTGTATTTGTCTACCGTTGCGAAGTACAATTCACGGGAACTAAACTGTTCTCCTCGGATGGTACCCCATCCCTGCTTAATCAGGAATTTTAGCATAAGATACTTGGAAAAGACGAAAGCATCCATTTCCTCCAGAGTAGGCCGACCAAAGAAGGCGTTGTAGTAGGATGGTCGATCGATCACAACTAAGTGAGTTTCAAAGGTTCGGTGGAGCAGAGATAAGCCAACTTGGACTAGGAGACTGATGTGTCCAACAAAAGCCGATCCCTTGTTGTTGTAGTCGAAGATTGGCCCATTACTTGGTTCCAACTTATTCTCAGAGATTCCTATTTGATCTAAAGCATGCTTGAAGATGACATTGACGGCACTTCCAGTGTCAACAAGGATCTTAGAAACAACAGAGAGTCCAATTTGAGTTGTTATCATAAGAGGGTCATTGTGCAGATGTTGGACCCCTTTCTTCATCTCCACCGGCGAAACCACTAGGTTATGCATCTTGAGAGTGTAAGGAGTATTTTTCAATGAGGGTTCCTCTTGAATAGAGAATATCCCTTCGCGAGCCTCCTTTAGGTACCGGTTTTTGGCTATATGGCAATTTCCAACAAGATGTGGCCTACCATGGATCACATTAATACGGTTTATTGGCGGTCCCATGTCTATATGACCTTCCTCCATAGGATTTTATATTGCATTAGCTGAAACCTTTTGTTGTCCATTCGTATGCTAGGCGGATGACGTTTTGTTTAGAACAAATTCTTTTAGATGCCCCTCTTGAATGAGCTTTTGATTAATCCCATCCAAAAACTTGCACTCGTTAGTCTTATGTCCATTTATCTTGTGATACTCACAAAACTTTCTACTAGCATGGGGTCCAGGGAAGTTCTTGGCTTTGAACGAGATGGGGAAGTTTTTGACCCTTTATTTTGCTACAGTATACACAAAAGAAACGGGCTTGCTTAAAGCGACCGCATTGGAATCAGAATCTTCCCACATCGGCCTTTTCTGATTTCCATTCAAGCCATACCTTCCACTATGAGGCTTTCTACCAAAGTTTGGCTTTCCTCCTTCCTCTTGAGGCCTAAACTTCTTTTTCGTAAAGTACAGTTCATCCATATGGATGAATTTCTCAACTTGAAAGTGGAAGCCTTGTAAGTCTTTACAGCCATGGATATACAGTTCCTTCCAAAAGGGAGTGTTCTCAATTAACCCTGAATGCACGATGATTAGCTTATCACGGTCATTCGTATCCTTCGCCTTCAATGCTTCCACATTGAACCTTTACAACTAATCTCCTCGGGACTCCCCCGCCTCTGCTTGATGTTGGCAATGACTGTGTAGTCAACTGTTGGTTCCTTGCAAATAAAATTGTGCGGAAAATTCATAGCCGAACTGCTTCCACGAATAAGTGGTATTTTCTCTGTACTGACAATACCACTTAGCTGCTGCTCCCTAGAGGGTTACTGGAAGAAGTCTGCATCTAACGGCTCCTGAAGCATTGTAGAGATCCATTTGACTGTTGAAAGCCATTAGATGGTCATCAGGGTCAGTCGTTCCAAGATACTTTATAATTGGAACCTTCACCCTGGATTGTATTATAGTACTCATGATTTCTTTGGTGAAAGGAGCTACCTTTCGTTGTCTTTAACCCTATCATCCTGGGTTCTCTTCCCTTTTCTTTTTAACAAATCTTTGACGGTCTTTCTAGCAATGTCTTTGAGATAGGACTCTGTATTATCATAGTTCGCCCTTTTAGGATCATAGCCTTTTGATGTAGAGCTTCAAGATTGCTCCTATTTGCATTGATTTCCTTGATGATCTATCCCAGTTAAATGGGATCTTTTCTTCTTAGAGGAAGCTACCTTAAGCTTCACTTTTGCTTAGATTGTTGAACGGGAGCTTTTCTCTTTGGAGATTCATCCACCTCCCTCTAGCTAGACTTAGTGACCTTTGAAGACTTCCGCGTTTGATTAGCGTTTGCATTTCTTGGACTTGCTTCTCCAAATCCATGATTTAAGCGGCATTTTTCTCCATGGCATTTGGCTTTAGTGGCTGTACAGGGTTGGATGTTGTCATTTCTTTATTGTTTTTTAGATTGAGCGTTAGATCCATGTTTCCTTCAAGGGTCGCATTAGGAGTTGGCTCCTTGTTTCAGTCCTCCAATCTTTTTGATTTCATCTTCCCCTACCACAGAGCAATAAATTTACCAAATTAATTTTTGATAAGATAACTACAAGGTCGGAGGTTCAGGTCCTCCTTCAAGGATCTAAGATGAAATAATATACATTGTGTTGGGACGAAACATTTTAATGTCTTAAAACGCTCGGCTTTGTTTTAGTACTATTACACTTATCAGCTTATGTGACACTTCCACATCGAACTAGCCTGTGTAGGCCTTGGTTGCATTAGTTATCAAACCACAAGATTATAGCAAAATCACTTTCGAGGTTGGGTTGCATTAGGCTTACTATGCAAGCACTGAATCACGTATGAAAGTTCGGAGGGGGGAAATCCTTGGTTTTACTCAAGACCTTCCTTCCTATGAAATAATTGTGATCAACCCTTTCATAAGGAAGGTTGGTGTAAACTCCCTGTCTTATCATTATGCTCACAATATGATTATCAAATCGACAATTTCTTGAGTCTCGAACTTCTCCTTTTCATTAATTACAGATATATTACAAGAATTGAAGAAATCCCCAATTTGATTTGGAAATTAGGGTTTGCTCTTAAAAGAAAAATTGGGAGATTGAAAATGAAAATTCGATCCCCAAAATGAGACCCCTGGGTTCTTATTTATAGACAAATCGAGGCTTTTTTAGCTACTGGGCCAGCAAAAGCCCCTGTCGGCTGCTTTTCCTTTTGGTCTCAATCGCTTTGGCTGTCGGCCGCTCTTTAAGCTTTGCTTGCTGTCTTTAAGGTACCGGTTCTAGCTCCCGGTTGGATGGTCCTAGTCTTTGGAACTTCTTTCTGACGTCAAGCATGCCTCTTTTTGTATTAACACTGGATTCGGCAGCATGATCAACTTTCGGAAAGTTCAGGCTTTCGGTCATGAGCTTCCAGATAGGTGCTTCCAGTTACGAGCTTTAAATCTTGCTATTGATTCCTCAAAGAACTTTTTTTCAAGATTCTCGTAGGTGCCCATTGGATCAGCCACCCCTATCGGTATCGATACCAAGCAAATTATGCGAATATCTTGTCTCCCTTTAAGGTTCTGGCTTGTCTTTTGGTTGGTTCCTGAGGAGTGTCTCGGCCTTCCGGAAGGGTACTTTCGGTGCTTTTAATTTCTTAATGTATCAACATTAAGCAAGTTAATGCCGATAGCCCTTTCGTTCTTCCAGGTTCCGATCGGTAGAACTCTTAATTATTCTCTTCATCGGCTTCCGGTCTTGGGTGACCTTCTACTGATCGTGCCAGAACTACCCTACCGTTATTTTCCCTTGTATAGATTTTGAGCTCTTCACTTCGATGATGGTATCAGTTGCACAACTCTCGGACTATTCCTTTATGTTGTCATCTTTTTCTTGTGTCGAACCTTAGCTGACAGAATATTTCTTTATGGTTGTGTCGGTCTGCTACCCCTTTGCCGCTAGCATGTTCAGTTCTTTATTTTAGTAGTAACAATAGCATAGTTTGAATCCAATAAAGCAATAATGTTTCTGAAGGATTTGAAGTTACTATCCATTACCGGTATCAACATGGGTTATAAAAAGAAAATTGAGCAATAGTCGTGCATTGGGGCAAGCCGTTGAGAGGTTGAGATTTAAAATTTTATATTGCCCGGGATGACCCATGATATCAAATCAAATTCAAATTCGAATTTCAGAATCCAACTAAGCTATTGTTGCAGGCTTAAAGATGAACGATCAACAAATTCCTCTTTCCCTGCCAGATTCGAGTCAACCTTGGGAATGTCAAATTGAATGTGCGCTTAGTTAAAAACATATTGAGTTAACACAGAGCGACATCTCTCTGGTGGATTGTCAGGAGGACGAGGAATAGCCAAGGAATTATTCGTTTGCAATTCAGAAGTTCTGTAGTTGCTCTAGCCTTAGAAATTCAAATTGAAGCTCCAGTTTAGGCAGAAGTGATCTCCTTTCCAGAATGATAACTAGTCTTTTGTACGGTATTCACTTTACACATCGAACTTCATGTTTCAACAAAGTACACGTTTCATAAAACATGCACCGCTGTACAAAATTACACAAGCCATTAAAAGAGAAAATCTTGAAATTTGTAGCTGGTATATGTATATTAATTAGCAAAGTTCAACCGTCATTGCTAATTTGGATTAGAATATCGTATCAATGCAGACGGCATTTGACGAGTTATAACAGTCGAACGAAATAATTTTGTATAGGCACGTCATTCAGTCCCAGTCATAAAATTCGTCGTAAGTCATTCTTTAATGATTAACTAATCCGTTGTCAATGTGGACGGTTGATGATAGAGTATAAAGTCCAAAAATGTGCAAGTGCTTGTTTTAGTTACATAACAGGTGGGATGAAGCATATAAGTTCAACTACGAAGTCGAGAAATCGGGTCATTCGAAGTCAATTGGTCGAGTAAGCGCAATCAACAACTCAAGTCGTTCAAATGACCCTAGGACTCAAGTCGTCTAGTGACCCAAAGTCCCAGGTCACCAAAAAGACCTGGAAGTTCAGTGCGTCCGACGACCCAAATTCTCAGGTCGTCGAAACGACCCAAAGGCCCAGTGCATTCATCGACCCAAAGCGCTAGGTCGTCCACTAAGATAAAACTTGGATCATATACTGACATGATGGTACGGGTCGTCATCAAACTAAAGGCGATCAACATCCCAAATTAAAAATCAGTGTGTGCAATGCTTGAAGGGAAATTCGACAAAACTCATAGGTCATCACACAGAAGTTCAAAAAGCAATTTTGTGCTTCATTAACAGAGAACTTGTGTGTTGAGTATGGTCTGATTCATGACAAATCATGTTCAGCGTTTTGATACCATGATTTCTATAAAGGAAAATTGAAGTACAAATTTTTTGTTGTTACTTCAAGCAAATTGGTGAAGCATATTAAGCTGAACACTAAATGGCTAAGTTGTCGAGCTTGGATTCAAAGGCAAAAGGCACATGATCAGCATCAGATCTAATTGTTTCGAATGACATCTTTCCAAATGCATATTCAACAATAAAATGAGATCAACAAAAGAGGAGGCTTCACATTATCACAGCAGCGAAATCCAAGATCCTTGTGCCATTTAAACTAAAGCAGCAATTTGGATTTATAACAGCAAGCTATTGAAGTACATAACCAATGTTACAGTACAAGTTAACTTAGAGGTTCAGTAATGCAAATCTGGTCAGCACAACAATTAGATTCAACCACAAAAGGCTTCAGTTCATCGATTTCAAATCAGCATATACAAACTTTGAAATATAAATCAAAGTGCCCAATCATCAACATATCAAAAATACTCAACCCTACAGCAACATTGGCAAGAGTCCAAAGCCGATCACCCAAAAACCAGGAGGATCGTCAGAGTTTGCTCCGAATTCTTGAATCTGTCAGAGCAAAGCTTAATTCATAAGACAATCACGTGAAGCTAGCAACTCAATACAATGGGTTATGTACATGCAACGCATGGATCATATATGCTCGTGTGTACTAGGAAAGAGGGTATGATGTACATAGTGTATGTATATTGTATGAAATGTTAGAAAAGATATGTGTGCAGTACAAATCGGTCGTTCATGATATATGGGAGCAAACACGGCTTAACGTTAGTAATACATGGCTATTTGTACATGAATTGGTTAACTCATATATTAACATAAGTATATGGCACATCGTTGTGCGAGTTCATGTATTTACATAAGACTTGGGTCAACATCATTCATATTACGGACCGTGGCATGAATACTCTTCAAACTGTTGGAACGTGACACAATTACAAGCATGTGCAACATAGACCAGAAGCTTTATTTTTATATGGATCCTGAGTTGTTAAGGCCACGTCAGTAGCTGTTTTAAATAGCATAGATAAGGTCATTTGTTCAACTTCGAACGTGCGTCGATTAATAACAATGGATTGTAACGTGTACAGATCATCTAAGTGCTTAAATTGTTGAAGATCTACTCCAACAATCATCGCAATCATAGAGATCTAACATTTGCATAGCGAAATCGAGGGAATCAAGACATTAAAGAGAAGAAAATAGAGAAAATCATTGTAGAGAGAGAAAATAAGTAAAGTTAGAGAAATCACGTACCTTGTAACATTTAAAGTGATAATAAAAGCACTCTTCAAAGTGGACGTAGGCCAGGTCTAGGGCGAACCACTATAAATTCCTCTCTTTTTACTTGCTTTTTGTGTTTGTGGCTACCACTTTTCTAGATCTAAACTGTTTGTGAAGTGTTGAATTACATCTGGGGGTGTTAGTGCCATTTTTAGCGTTAACACTTCACAAGCTCTGTATAAATCTGAAGCTAAAATGATAACTCAAACTGAGTATTTTATGGGTATTGAATTGGCTATATCAGTTTACTTTAAAATGGTTAATGAAGCTGGTATTGATGTTAATAAGTAGCCACTTTAGTGCCTTTTTATGGTCTTACTAGTTACATGCTTAGCTCATTATAAATGATGTAAAATGGTAAGGTATACAAGCTTGATATATACACTTTGCCACTGAAATGTCATAGATCAACACACTTTTATATATTGGAAATGATTATGTTATTAAAAGGTTATACTTATGGTATAGGTGAAATAATAATTTCTGGTAAATAAGAAGCCTCAAGCATATTGCCTATGGTTATTTTTATTCACTGTGGCATTTTATCATACAATTAGCAAAGTGTTTGTATAAATGACCAAAAGAGTGTATGATGCATTTTGACATGAGAAAATTACTTGGGTTAAACTATTACTCTATTCCATTACTATTTTAAAGTTTAAATTAAAC
Organism: Allium sativum; assembly: GCA_030737875.1. Classification (NCBI taxonomy): domain Eukaryota; kingdom Viridiplantae; phylum Streptophyta; class Magnoliopsida; order Asparagales; family Amaryllidaceae; genus Allium; species Allium sativum. The sequence continues at coordinate 27,698 of JASFAX010002662.1, read as the reverse complement.
AAATTGAGGGAATACCATAAATATAGAGAGTTGTGCATGTGCACAGGATACTCTTTGTGAATGTGTACATTCCCAGGGCAAACAAATTCCTTGATCCCAATCCCTTTATTAATTATTTGATGAATACAATATTGTTTAAAGATTGCATAAGGGTTAAACTGAACTGATATATTTATATTAGTGTGCATATTGGAGGATATTGGGGAAACTTGATAGGGGGAAATCCTATTAAGGAAGTGGCCAAGGCACGAACTGAAGTTAAATTCAAGGCATTTAATTATTGATTAAATGGGAATAAAATGCGTCAATTCAGTTGGTATCAGAGCTACGTTAGTATAAAAACATGGCTACATAAATAGGATAGGGATCACATGTATGACTGTATTATTTGTTTTGGTTGAAACTGGTTGCAAACAATAACGAGAATAGTTGAATTGCTCTGAAATATTTTAACTTAACATAAGAAAATATGGGTTTCTATTAAAGATCCATGGTGGGTAGGGGATCACACCAAGGTGAAGGAGGCTTAAATGTACCTCCCATAATGTTCAAGATATTATGAGGGCAGTAAGAGATGGAATAGGGGCAAGGCAAGAAAATCTACATGAGGATTTATCCAAATTGTTGAAGATCTATACCCATTTTGGTGGAAAAGATTTTGAAGGGATTGAAGGGGTCATGGGAGTATAAACATGGTTGAGAAATTTAGAGAGAAAGTTTACTGATATGCAGGTGAATGACCAAAGAAAGAGGCAAATAGCTTTAAGAAGGCTGAAGGGGGTTGCTTTGGACTGGTGGGAGGTAATGATTGCTGGAAGAAAAGAGGAGGAAATTACATGGAATCAGTTTAAAGAGATGCTAGAAGCTAGATTTGTACTAGCTTCAGCCAAATCTAACTTAGTGGAAGAATTTATTAGGTTAAAATAAGTTAATATGAGTGTCACTGAGTACACTAAGAAATTTGAGAGCCTCTCCAAATATGTAACCATGCTAATTGCAGATGAAGCAGCTAAGAATGGAAGATACATACAAGGACTTAATGTTGGGTTAAGTAGGGCTATGTTACCTTATATAGACAAGATCAAGTATTATACCTAATCTTTAAATTTGAGCAGCACGATAATGCTAGAGAGAAATATAAAAACATGAAGAATGCTAACAAAGGAAAGGCAAGGGTCCAACCCTATGACAAGAAACCAGCAGAAGCTAATTCTATGAAAGTGGAAGGAGGAACCACATCTGAAACCAAAAATAAAGTTATTTGCCATAATTGCGGTAAGGAGGGGTATATGAGGGTTGCATGTAGGGCTGGAAAAGTAGCAGCATTTAAGTACTTCAACTGTGGAAAATAAGGACATCTAAAAAAGAATTGCCCCGGGCCAAGGAAGCCAGCTAAAGTAGGAGCTCTGGAAGGAAAAGAAGGTGCAGAAAGGCATGAGGAGGAATCAGGCTAAGTAGAAGCTATACTCTACATTGAAACCTTACTTATAGCTGTAGTTTATGACGCATGAGCCACACATTCTTTAATATCACATGACATAGTCCCGAAATTTAATATCACATGGCACAGGAATTGGTATAATCATGGGAGTAGATTGTTGGAAAAATATAAGACAGTGATCAATTTAGAAGAAACTACAATTTCCTTAATAAACCCAAATAATAAAAGAATAATTGGAATGTGTGAAACTATCAAAAGCAGTAGGGTCAAGAAATAACTGGGGAATAAATGAGAAAGAAGACATGCCAAAACTTGAAGCTATACCTATTGTCAACCAATATTCAGATTTGTTTGGAGAAGTAAATGGTGTTCCTCAAGATAGACCAATGGGGTTTCAAATAATATTATTGCCAGTAGTTAGTCCAGTGATTAAGAAGCCTACCAGAATGGTGCCTAAAGAGCTGATAGAATTGAAGAAATGACCAGAGTAATTGGAGCAGAAAGGATTCATAAGGCCAAGCAGTTCATGCTGGGCGACACCAATGGTTTTTGTAAAGAAACAAAATGGTACCCTGAGAATGTGTATTGATAATAGTTAGCTAAATAAAGTAACAATCAGGAATAAATATCCTCTGCCAAGAATAGATGATCTCTTTAATCAATTAATTGGAGCAAGAATTTTCTCAAGACTAGATTTAGATTCAGGCTTTCATCAGATGAACGTGGAAGAAGAAAGCATCAAATACATAGCTTTTAACACAAGATATGGACTGTGTGAATTTTTAGTAATGCCCTTTGAATTAACTAATGCACCCTCTTACTTTGTTGATTTAATGAATAGAATATTTTGAGATTATATAGACAAGTTTGTTCTATTGTTTGTAGATGATATATTGATATATTCAAAATATGAGAAAGACCATGAGGAGCATTTGCATATGGTGTTAACTAGGTCGAGGCAACATAATTTAAATGCTAAGTTTTTAAAATGTGTCTTTTGGCAACATAAAGTAAAGTTTTTAGGACACATAATTTTTTATAGAGGAATTGTAGTGGATCCTCAAAAAATTGTTGTTGTACAATAATGAAAGAAACCCAAATCAATGACTGATCTTTTCTAGGCATAGCTGGGTATTATAGAAGATTTATTAAATTTTTGCAGGAGTAGCAATACCTTTAACCAAGCTAACTATGAAGAAACAATCCTTTATACGGACAGAGACGAGTGATCAGGCCTTTGAGGAGTTGAAGCAAGCACTTGTTAATACACCAATACTGCAGGTTCCAGAAGGTAATAAGGGGTCAATAGTTCATACAAATGCAAGTGGGACTAGGTTAGGAGCTGTGTTAATGCAAAATGGTCAAGTCATAGCTTATGCATCTAGGCATCTTAAACCAAATAAAATCAGGTACGCAACACAAGACCTTGAACTTGCACCAGTGGTGTATGCATTAAAATCGTGCAGACACTACTCGCTTGGAACAAAATTTGAATTATATACCGATCGCAAGTCTTTAAAATGTTAGTTTTCACAAAAAGATCTGAATCTAAGGCATCATAGATGTGTGGAGTTTGTAGCTGCATATGATTTGGATATCCTATATACACCAGGAAAAGCCAATAATGTAGTTGATGCACTTAGTAGAGAAAATGTAAAATTAGCCACTTTAATGGTAGAAGAGTTTAAAAACTTGATTATGTTGAGTGAAGCAGATGGAACAACTCAATACAGAGAAGTGGGAGATCAATTAAGTGAGATGCAGGAGCATGGAAAGTTGAGTATGGTAACCATAAGGCCAGTCTTGGTGGATAAAATAGGAATATTGCAAGATGATGATCCAAATTTGAAAGAGAAGAAGGCTCAGTTAAAAAGTAATGAACAGGTAGAAAATTTTGCATTGGATGAAAGTGGGTACTTGAGGTTTTAAGGAAGGCTATATGTGCCTGATTTAAAAGATTTAATGAAAGAAGTGAAGGATGCATATCACAAAACAAAATACACCATTCATCCAAGTGGGGTAAAAATAAATCATGGTGTCAAAAGAAGTTATTGGTGGATGATAATGAAAGAAGATGTAGTAAGATATATGGCAAAATGTTTAACCTGCCAACAGATTAAAGAAGACTACCAAAAGCCATTAGGAATGTTAAAACCACTGGATGTGCCAATATGGAAATGGGGGAGCTTTTCCATGGATTTCATTGAAGGATTTCCTAGATCATAGAGGGGGATTGAAAATGTGTGGGTAATAGTAGATAAATTAACTAAAACAACACACTTTATCCCAGTAAGATCTGATAGAAATGCTAGCAAATTGGCTCAATTATTCCTTAAAGAAATAGTAAGACTACATGGTTGCCTAAGAGTGTTATTAGTGATAGGGATACCTTGTTTACTTCTAGATTTTGGGGTAGTTTTCAAGAGGCTATAGGAACTAAATTATATATGAGTACTGCATATCACCCACAAACAGATAGGCAAGCTGAAATTTTCAATAAGGTATTAGAGGATCTGCTTAGGGCTTGTGTGCTGAATTTTGGTGGCAACTGGGAAGAGCGCTTGCATTTAACAGAGTTTACCTATAATAACAGCCATCAATCAACAATAGGAATGGTTCCATTTGAAGCACTATATGGCAGGCCTAGCCTATCTCCAGCTTGCTGGAAGTATGTTGGGTAAAGGGTACTGGTTGGACCAGATCAGGTAAAGAGAGCTCAACAAAAATTGAATTGATCAGACATAAAATGAAAGTTGCACAAGAAAGGCAAAAAGCATATGATGATAAAGGGAAAAGGACAGTGGAATTCAATGTAGGAAACAATATTTCTTAAGGTTTCTCCAATGAGAAAAGTATTAAGGTTTGGAAAAGGAGGCAAGCTATCACCAAGATATGTAGGTCCTTATGAAATTCTAGAAAGGATAGGTACATTGGCTTATAAGTTGAATCTACCAGAGGAACCGAGAGGAATACGCAATGTATTTCTATGTCACAACTCAGGAGGTGGGTGTATGATAAAGAAATCATTTTAGAGCCACCTACTCAAGTTAAAATCAAAACAGATTTAAAGTTTTGGAAAAGAACTAGTAGGAGTTGTTGCAAAGGAAGAAAAGAGGTTGAGAAATAAAATCATAAAGTTGGTTAAGGCGTAGTGGAGTTTAGATACAAATGATTGCACATGGGAAGTTGAAGGTAAGATTAAAGTAAAATATCCAGGATTATTATCTGATAGGAGTAAAAATATGAATTAATTTTGGGTAAGCGTGTTTAATTTTTGTATGCATGTGTTTACTTTATATGTGTGCATCTCTGTTTATTAATACTTGAAGTAAGTATAGTATTAGATGAATTGATACACCTAGAATTAGGAATTAAATGGGGACAAATCAGTATAAAATTTATAGATTTTGATTTAAGAAAAGAAATTGTGGGACACAATTCCTAAAAGGAGGGGTGTATGTGATAACCCTAGGTTTTTATCCTTTAAAAGAATTTTGTATGCTAATTCTTTTTACATATCGATGATAAAATAAAACTAGTAATAATTTTGAATATTATTAAACCTGCAGTTTGTTATTTTATCAATACATAATAATGATAATGTTAAGAAAATGAAATTTATGGGCATACAATAATTTATGGTTGAACATGTAATGTGTGTCTATATGACATTTACATTCCAAGTTTTCATAAAATGGCCAAGGGAAAATGAGTTTTGAATTGCCTTCAGGTTTTTGTCACTATTATAATGTCACCTTTATACTATTTTTTAATAAGGAGGAATCAATAAAAGAGGGAGGGGACCATTCAGGAATCACACCATTTGAATGATAGGCATATTACCATTTATAGCTTGTAGCCTAAATGTATTAAGAATGATACACCTGAGAATCATTTTACTTGCAAATATAGTCATACTGGATAAATACAAATGAGGGGATAATACTGGTATTTGTTATAAAATATACCCTAGAAAAAGCTGGTTGTAAATAGCACATAAACAACCCTTAAGGAGGTTAATGCAACAACACTTTCTCAGAAATATAACCTTGAATGAGGCCGTAGAAATTCTTGAGGAAAACTGGAAATTATAGAGTTAACAGAAGGAAGAACTTTGGTGACTATATCTCACTATTTATAAGGCATTAAAACAAATTAGGCAGCCTATGTTAGTAATATGTTGAGGTTTTAATCACATAGTATTATATTCTTTGTTTGTTTGTATGGGTTGAATGATTATACCAAGAAGAACAAAAGGCCTTGGACGCATAATGGATCTTGAAGCACACGGAATTCTTAATCATAAATCTGGAATTATTGATGTATGAATGTGTGAGGCAATTACATATGTTTATGGATCTGATTTTAGACAACCAAGTAACAATAATATTGCCATGAGGTAGGGTTTATAAGTTTAGAAGTAAGCAGCATTAGACAAGGGGGTTTAAAGCTTATGTTTAATTTTAAATAATATTGGTAAATAGAGCAATGAAGAGTGTTCACTTGCTGATCTATTTACCATTAATGTTTCTCTAAATCAGATTTTATTCATAGACCTAGTATGGAGAAATACAAGGATTGGAGATGTCCTAATTACCTTCATCTTATGATCAAGGCAATCTAACATGATCTTTAGTGACCCCCATTTATTAATTACCTGAATGTTTAGTAATAAAAACCTACTTATGACTATCACCATTATATGTTTAACTAAGTTTGGATGATTGTCTTCTTATAATTGGGGTGGAATGCGATAGTGTTGATTGTGTTTACATTTACATGTAAGTTATTCATCATATTGATGGGGGTTTACAAGCATTAGTGAGGATGTAGGGGGACGGGGTAGTCGGGTTAATAAAGAATTAATGCCTAACTAGTAACAAAGATATGGGCCTGGTAGGTATTTTAACACATGTTGCGTTGATCTATTCATCATCAGCGAAGATGGTGGGTATGTACATGGCTTGAAACAATCCCTAACGGCCTCTGTCTGCTGGGATAACTGACAGATGACCCCGACAATGTACAAAAAGTGTTTAATGCGTGGATACTTTAGGAATGTGAACCACATAAAATATGATAAACAGTCCAGGAATCATGTTAGAGTTAGGAGAAATAACATGGTACATGGGGACTAGGAGAGGGATTCATGTCCATGTGAGGTACAATGATGTTATCTGCATTTGTTTAATGGTAGATAATTTATATAAATATTGTTTTATGCTCATACCATACCATGTTGTCTGACCCTATTTTGATTGCATTTCCAATCTTATGAGGTGTCTCATTTTCGATGAGGTAGCTCATGGATTAAATCCAGGAAAGGAGACTTAAGTAGTTGTTTGGTGATGCTGTGTTATGAAGCAAGACTTGATGATGCAGTAGGACTTAAAATCTAGAGTAGCTTAATGGTTAAATAAAGATTCGTTGCATTATGTTTGTTAAATGAATTAAGGAATTGTATTTAGTTTTAGATGTAATAGTGTAATGCTTCACACGCTCTGTATAAATCTAATGCTAAAATGATAACTCAAACTGAGTATTTTATGGGTATTGAATTGGCTATATCAGTTTACTTTAAAATGGTTTATGAATCTTGTATTGATGTTAATAATCTGTAGCCACTTTAGTGCCTTTTTTGGTCATACTAGTTACATGCTTAGCTAAGTATAAGTGATGTAAAATGGTATGGTATTTAAGCTCAATGTATAGACTTTGCCATTGAAATGTCATAATCCAATACACTTATATATATTGGAAATGATTATGTTATTAAAAAGTTATACTTATGAAATAGGTGAAATAATAATCTCTGGTAAATAAGAAGCCTCAAGAGTATTGCCTATGGTTATTTTTATTCACTGTGGCATTTTATTATACAGTTAGCAAAGTGTTTGTAAAAATGACTTAAAGAGTGTATGATGAATTTTGACATTAGAAACTTAACTGGGTTAAACTGTTAATTTACTTCATTACTATTTTAAAGTTTAAATTAAACAAATCGAGGGAATGCCATAAATAGAGAGAGTTGTGCATGTGCACAGGATATTCTCTGTGCTTGTGTACATTCCTAGGGCAAACAAATTCCTTGATCCCCATCCCTTTATAAATTATTTGATGAATATAGTATTGTTTAAAGCTTGCATAAGGATTAAACCGAACTGATACAGTTATATTAGCATGCATTTTGGAGGATCTTAGGGAAACTTGATAGGGGGAATCCTATTAAGGAAGTATCCAAGGCACAAACCGATGTTAATTCAGGGCATTTAATTATAGATTAAATGGGAATAAAATAGGGGTCGTTTTAACATTTCTCCTAGTTCACTCAGTTACATGTACGGACTCAATTACATACATTCTTAACTCATTCACATTGGCACACTCAGTCTTTATACTGCTTCAGAGTCAGCCCAGTCCCCTACATACCTGTCACAGAAACACACACAATAAACTGGAACAAAAATAGATTTACACTCTTGCAAATATGAATTTATTTAAAATTTATTTGCCTTAGAATTTTGGTGTGTTTCTTATCATATTTCTTGACTTGGTCTGATATCTATATACGTCTATTTGTTTCTAGACTACTTGTGATATTCATAGTGATTCACTGTAAATACCACAAGGTAGACAATATTTATTGTGCCTGTAGATCGGCCTTAACACAACTATAGTGGTCTGCTGATCAAGACCAACCTCAACTCACATTTGTGGTCTTCTGATCTTGACCAGCCACGACACATCGTATAGTAATCTGCTGATGTAAATAGAAAATATAATTGCACGTGCACAATATATGTATACACATATATTTGTATGTAAATACACATGTATTTATAATGTGCAAGGGCAATATGGTCAAACATCAGTAAGTTCGCAGTTCAAGTCAAATTGGATCTGGCTAAATGTAGTAATGCACAAAGTATCGCAAGCAAGTATGCAGCATGCACAATGGTTCGACTCACACATGTATACACACATGAATGTACGTATATACAAAGAGGCAAACAATGAACAATTGTACACATGCATGCAACAAGTGCATCATGCACAAGTGTGTGACTTAGTTTCAAGAAAGGAATAATACAAACAAATCAAGTTGTACATGGTATACATGCAGCATATATAAACAAGCAAATGCACATGATCATGAACCAAAACATGTAAATATGGACTTGAATGAAATTCAGCATGTACACGAGTTCATGGAAACACAACTGTATATTAAGCCATAGAGACATGCAGAGAATTCTATGAACATAGTGCACAACAAGCATGGTGCAGAAAATGCAACGTGATAAATAGCACAATGGACAACACAAGTATACAAAAGTGCTAACAAGTCAAGCTGTTCAATCTCAGATATGGCCTGATATAACAACCAATAAACATGGCAAGTTCGAACAGCGGAATGCATAGACACATCAAGCAGCAACTCAAGTGAAATTCCAAAACCAACAAGGCAATGGCAATAAAGTATGGAAATTGGAACTAAGCAAAGTGCAACAGGTGCATGGTTAGAATAAGAACTAGTGAAGCAACAATCAACAACACAAGTCAAACGAGAATTGAAATAAGTAACGATCAACACAACAAAATTTTTGAACAAGGGCAGTATGCTCAAGTACAAATTCAATAAGCACATAGGCTCATACTCATGTGCACTACACACTCGCAAGTGCAGCTTGAAACATGAAGGTGCTCACAGTTACAACAATAGACCAATGGTTTAATGATGTACAACAAACACTTGTGAAGCACAGTAACAATTCAAGTTCAAGGCAGTTTCAAAGTGAAATCAACAAGTCCGGGCTATGAAAGTCATGTTCAGACTCAAGAAATAAATGCAAATGCAAATGAAACTAGTTCAACTCAAGCCCAAGGCAATACAAGAACTCATGGGTTCAGTAGCAAGATAATATGACATCATGGAGTGTGTCAAATAGAATGCATAAACATGAGCAGTAATAATATAGTGCAAAATAGGAAGGAACACGCTAACATGCAACTTAGTGTACAAAGAGGACAGAGACACGCAAATGCCAATCCAATATTGTAGACACACACTCATACAATATGGAGGCTCAAACCAGTGGATTAGCCAAGAAAATAATTCACTATAGCATGTTAGGTAATACAACAAACATCGCAAAGAGTCAGATCTACTCAGAGATGCTACAAGAAAAAAGGTAGTACACAAGCTCAAGAGAAAAAGGATCTGTGTGCGCTGCATAAATATACACACATAATTGTGTGTTTCTGTATGCATTCATGCATATACAGTCATGAACATGTCTAACCGCAAAAAATATTTAAATGCCAATACAAGCAATTGCTATTCGAATGGTCTCAAAATAAAAATAAATTCTTTTTCAAATTTGACTGGTTTGAGAATGAGGAAAGAAGTTACAATTGCATGGATGGAATAAACATATTTGGAATTGGAAAATGCAATTTATCTCTCCAAAATACACAGTGACAAAAACGTGGCTAAATACATTAAGAATCATTAGGCAAGATTTCATAAACACAATCATAGCTATGGTTTTAGGCAAAAAGGAATTGTTCGATTTCAAGACGTGCCACAAATTCACGAGTGCAATTGTTTTGGGGAATAAAAATAAATTGATGTTTCCAGAAATCAATCAGCGTTTCACAGCATTTCGACAAGCAATTTATCACGAAAAATCAAGATCGGATCATGCACAAAAATAGAGACATACAAGGGTTTCTAAACCCTATAAAAACACCGTTCATCACAGGCATTTGATCGTCGAAACCAAAGCTACAAATTTGAGAGCAAAAGAAATCAAATCAGAATACTCACAATATTTTTAGGAGTTTTAATCTATAGCCAAAGCCAAATCGATCGATGGAGAATCAGAAGCATCGAAGGCATCACTAAATCGAATTACATCAACAACCAGAAGTCATGATTTGGAGCCAAGGAGCAAAAACTCTAATTCCTTTTATTCAGTGGCCATTGAAGAGAGAAGCCAATATTTGAAGTGAAATAAAATTATAGGAGGCTGAGTTTTTGTCTGAATTGTTTAAAGATTGTTTTGAGTTGTCTATTTCTTTTGTAATCATTTTACAGTTTTTTGTAAACTAGGGTGTCTAGCTGTAGGATTTATAGTCAGGGTTTACGAGTTACGGGTTTGTGATTCGGAGAAAATATGATCTTAGAGATAAAGATCAATGCATGATTTTTGGCATAGGATTAGAACAGTTGAGAGTGGGTATCGCGAATTTACAGGGATTTTGTAAGCAAAGAGATAGTTTTAATTCTAGTAGAAACCTTGGGGAATGCAGCAGTATGTAGGGTTTGTCAAAGCTAGGTAAAATCTTTGTCATTTATTTTCTTTACTACAATGTGTGTTGTAATAATTTTTATATTCCTCAAAACTATTATAAACCCTATTCACCCCCTTTAGGGTTAATCCAGATCCTACAGATATCACATATAAAGTTTTCATTTTAGTAATGCAACTCGAATTTTGTTTACATGGAAAAGATTTAGCTTATACTTATAACCACACGATTTTCAAACTATTTCTCTTAACTCATCAAGGTCAGAAAATTATAAATACTGGTTTACACATGTTTAAATTCTTGTCCCAAATTTCATTTCACAATAATTCAAAACTTATGACATGCCCTTCACAAACGAATTATTTAGAATACACACCATCTCCATCTGATTTCGAATCAATAGAAATATTGCCACGTCATCACTTTTATATTAATTTCTCCTGACAATGGCTACTAATTTGATTGTAATATCAACTAGCCTCGCCATTTATCGTTTTATACTTCCAACTTAATGGCTGCAACCATTCCTCGACTTGATTATAAGAGTGGGTATTCTAAAAATACCATTTATCATAAGGATTGATTTAAATTTCAATATATTTTTAGTTCATGTAACATCAATATTATGCACTTTAAACCTTTCAAAACAAAGATTTTCATCAAATGACTCTTTAACTCGTTTCGAGTAATTAAACCACCCGCTTAATACAATCTATTACATCTTTTGGCTGCGATGTCGACACGAGATCGCTATGGCCTCACCATCCAAATTTATTATTCCCAACTAATGTAGTGGTTTAATATCATCCTCGCAAATATTCTCTGTTAATATATCCCAAAAATTCATCTTGTAATGTATGAATAATATGTTCAATCGTCTTGTATAAGTGTTTAAAAAATTATTGTCGATATCGTTGATCAGATGTATACTCAATGGATAACTCAACACAAAAGATAATCATCAGATTTTCTAATTGATATATGGTTATCTCTATTATTTATAAATTATCACCAATACTACAAATAAAAACATCCCAACATTACATTTCACCTGTTATTTACTTATTTCATATTCCAAGACAATTTATCTCGAAACAACGATTTAATCATCAATATTAATTATCATTACCTAATCACACTTATAGATTTATTAAAAAAAATCATAGTTGAAACAATTCACCTGTTTCCGCTATGCAACTCTGATTTACTATCAAAATAGAACCACTTCATCCCAAAATGAATTTAACATATATAAAATATTGGATTTACTTCATTAACTCATCGTAATTTATTTTATTCAATTCCACATTCAATTAAAACGTAAAAAGGATGAGGTTTAAATTTTCCTCGAAAATTCTAAACCCAAGGATGAAGCACCGAAAGGATCAGAGGATGGAGATCTTTCATCAAGATTAACTACAAAATATAGAAAAAACTATACAAGGAACACTATGAAATGAAACATTCTAAAACATACTTTGAACGCTTGGGATTGTATACAACATAATTGATAAGAATTACATGAAAAAGACAACAACGAGAGAGATAGAGTAGACACAAGTTTTATCCTACTACATTGTAACACAAGTGCTAATTTGGTTCTATTATGTGTTTATTGTATTTTGTTTCGAACCACCGCTCTTATACTAAATGTGACACCCCACCATGAGACCCACCATAATAAAGATAATTACTAAGTAATGTTGTCTATTAGAACAGAGAATAAGCTTAGTTAGGGGAGATCATTTATAATATTGCATTAGACGAGTATTGAATACATCATTTGAGTGTCTAAATTTCTTTTCTTTTGTTATCTCTAGTGGATCGACATACTCAACACGTCTAATATGAAACTATGATGGATAAGGACCACATTTAGAACAATATAAAACTCATCACAGTTATCATATCACAAAACAGATACATGTAGATACAATCACAGAAATACAACGTATACATGTGCTATATTTTAAATAGTTATACATAACCCAAGGATAAATACAACAAGCTCTAAATTCTCAATATAACGACTCAAATACATGAATAAAACTAAGAGATGTCTCCAAAGGATAAAGTCCAAGACGAATCAGCTTACCTCGAATCAACAACAAGCTACAATTTGGAACAACTTGATTTGACACGAGCATTAACACACACGGGTCAGTCTAGTTTACATATCAATAACAATACGACAAGTGATGTTACAACCCATAATTTTGACAATAAATAAATTAGTATTTAACTAGATTTTTCAAAAATAGCCATTTCTACAAACGATGGAGTATGACCATGAAATTTTAACCGTTGCGTTTTTCATGGAATTCTGGTTAACTTTCATGTTTGGGGTTTCACGAACGGAGTCCATATGAAAAAATTACAAACAAAATACGAAAAACGGATGAAAATGATAAAATAGAATAAATATAATACTCAATACCATTTTTAACCCCCCGTCATTGGGCATTTCAGCCTAAGGCCAATCGACTCCCATGGATGGAGCAGTCCATTGCTCCTGGCGACTGCAACCCTATAATGGTTAGGGTTATACATGTTTTTATTATATAATATATAAAACAGATGGACGAATGTTTATTAAATTAAATCTAATGGTTTGAGGTCTTCCTAACACCTATAAAAAAAGGGTTAGGCCCCATTCTTTTTCACATATTTTTGAGAGCAGCAGAGAAGCTCTGGCCCTTTCTCCTCAAACAAATTCTAAAATAAACTTATTTTCATATACAATCAAAATCAAACATAAACAATATAGACTGGAAAGGGTTAATCAGATTCATATGAAAAAGAAAATGGATTGGCATCTAGGCTCTTCTACATCAGATTTCTCCCCTCTTTTCTTATTTTCTTGCAAATCTATAAATCTAAAAGTATCCCCATTTCAGAATAGTTGTCGATTTGTAAGAATTTAGGAATCGTAGGCGTTAAAGACTATTCAGATTTGGATGCTTTCAGGTGAGTGGGAAATTTATATAAAAAGTATACAATAGTCTACTTACTTCGTTTGTATTAAATCAGAAATATGTGCCTATGTGTTTAACAGATTTGTTATAGTTTTTGTCTTATTTGAAGAATAATTGTGGTATTGAATAATAATATTATTTTTTAGGCTTATTAGATTGTTCATACCATTGTCTATAATTGTATTCAAAAATATTATGGTTATTGTAAACATCATGAATTTGGAAATCAGTCTCATAAACCACCGTTAAATTGTAGTTTTATTCTAGTTCTATAAATTCGGTGTTGATTTGTAATTTATGTTAATTTTGTTAAAAAGATATTAGCCTGTTTATGTTCGGTTTTGTTTGGGTTTTAACTTAGTCATTGTAAATATACCTTTTTTCTCTTTTTCAATAAAAAGTCGTTATTTGAAATCAATAAGAAATATGTACCAAAAACAAAAAGGGAAGAGTTGTGTAATTCATTATTAGCATAGATTTTAATATGTTTGTGTATAGTTTACATCAACTACTCCAAAAACATACATAGTATATATTTCTTATGATTTTAAATATGTTTATTCCTTTTTTAAATATTTAGGCATAATTTACAATAATTACAATTAATAGCTTTTTTGTAAGATTTAGAATCTTATTAAAAAATGAAGGCAAAAAGAAATGTTTAGTTGTTATCTTAAACTAAAACATTAAATTAAATAATAATAAAATTGAAAGAATAATAACTACGTTAACTGCTCGAAAATATAAATATATGTGTATACATTATCCGTCCAAATCTACGTAAACAACGAAGTATATATTATAATTAATGTTTGTGTGTTTGAATGGGTTTCCTTTTGTGGAAATTATACATGACAATGTGATCCGAATAAAATGGAAATAAATATTATGACCGTTGTAGCAATTAATGATATTGATTTTCTATAAATAAGTTCATAAAGAAATAATAACCATTGCAACCATCGTTGTTTGGGGGAAAACAAATTAAATTAGGTAGTCAAGCCTAACAGTTATAATTTAAGACAATGATTAGGAATAGGAATTGTAACTCCAATTAAGTAATTAAATATTTCTTATAACGTAATATATATATATATATATGTGTGTGTGTGTGTGTACAAAATAAATTTAAATTAAAGTAAATTGAAATGTTTGAGGAGTTACAATAATTGGATTAGAAATAAAAAGGAATCGATATAATAAGGACATTTAATTGTAAATTAATGCCTTAGGAAATTATAGCTGTTAGGTTCATAAGTGGCATTAATTATAATCAATGGAAAAAATGGCATTTAAGGGGTTAATTAAAACCTTAGGAAAATATGACTATTATGGTCATAAGTGGCAATAACCCAAATAAATATCCTGGGCGGGAAGGATATAACTTTCCTTATTTTACACTAGTTAATCTAGAATTAATAATTAAAAATTAGAATTGGACATAGTAGGTTAATGATGCAAGGTCAATTGCCTTATTTGACAGAAGTCTGCACCTTCTAGCATTCGAATATATGTCCAACTGATGTGATACACCATTGACCATTTGACCTGTGATGATAGTTAGTTCGCGTACGTGGAGTATTTATATAAGGAGAAACTAAACAGGAATAACTCAATAACTTGGCCTGCTTTGGGGATTGAGGTCTTAAATGGTTAGATCCACCTATAAAAAGTTATCAAGCGATCGCATTGCCTACCTCCCATAAATGAAAGCATTAAAGGCTAATCGGTTACGAGTTCGATAATCTTCACGAATAGTCCGATTCCTCGGGTCCTAAGTGCATTGGGTTGTGGGGTCCACCTAAGAATGGGTTTTAAATGACCAGTATGGTATTTCCATAGGTCTACCTATCCTACGGGAAGTATTAAGTGTCTAGGAGATTATCCAATAATGCCAGCTAGATAATAACAAGGAGATCTACCACAGGTTGGGCCTAAATGGCGTGCTACATCTACCTAACCGAGTGGTCTTAAGCGGTTGCTTACTATCTCTCGCCTTATGTGGGGCATGGGTTTATATGCATGAATAACGAAAGACTTAATTAGTAGGACTTGTAGCTAGTGTCCTCTAATTTGTATTAGCATAGAATAAACCATCGAATGGGCACGAAGTGACAATAGGTCCGCCTAGGGTAGCGATCAAGTGGGTCCACCCTTATCTATCATTTGATAGTGAGGTCTTAAGTGGATATATATATAACCTCCATATGATTAGTGGGTAGTTGAGAGTCCACCTCTTAGTTTTTGGTAATTGGCTAAATGATGGTTTAAAGGCTTCATAAATATATGCATACACGTTCTATCTCAGTATTGTTATCGTTGGGAATGCTACCTTAGGTATGGTAGTTGGAGTCGTGCGTTAATGTTTACAAGGTTAGTTTAGAATCACTAGCCTTGATAGGCATATGTCTTTGGTTGAACCAAACGGGATACATCTTTGTATTGTTGAACGTATTATACTCTTTATGTTCACCAGAAATTATTGTTTTAACCCCTCCTCATTATCTCCCAGGTTTTTGCGAGAAGGTTTGGTTCTCACAGGTATTTAGTTTGGTTTCAGTTCTAATTCTCTCTCATGCTCGGTATCGACATGATGACTCACTCTTATAAGGTAGTTACCCAAGTTGATACTAGTCTATCTTATTTTGCTTCTGCTTTGAGTTATTTTGTCGTACTTTGATTATACTCATGCTCAATTATTTGTAGGAACCGGATATACCCGCTCCATGCTTGGATGGGTTCGATTTTCAATTTTTGTCGAAATTTAGGCTCACAAAAGTATGGCGAGATACATTTGGTGTCAGAGCGTAGGTTAGACGATCAAAAGAATTAGTTAAACTAGGACTCATGTGAGAACGTATTCGATTTTCTTTTCTATTTTTCTTTGTTTTCTTGCTCGACTTTAAATTATTTCGACGATGAAATAGTCATGGGCCTATTTATTCAAAATGGGCCTTAAGCGACTAGGAGTTGAAATAAGTTGAGTTCGAATTTCTAACCAATTCTATCTTACCCCATAGTACGCTAGCGATCTCCTTGTGAAGAGCATGAGAATGAAAAATGGTGAAACCCATGGATTTGAGTTTGGAGACTAAACAAAAATCTATCTATAATTGAGATAGCCGCGATTTCTTGTTTTTTGTTTCGTTGGTAGTTCCGATCAATGACCTTTCTGTTTACGAAACGGGATATTCATGTTAATATGTCATATCCATCCAGAAATATAATTACACGCTATATCCAGTTGACGCTTCATTAAAATTCCAGATATTCTTCTTTTGAAAATGTCCGTTTGAGTCCTTGGTCTTGTATCTGAGGGAATTTTAATTTTTAAGACTGCCTTGGAAAATAAAATGGATTCAAAAGTTTTAAAACAATGGTTTCGAAAAATAGTTTATAAAAATATGGTTTCAAAATTTAAAATTTATTCACGTTTCAGAATTTTTGGGATTTGTGTGATTTAATAAATAATCTAGTTGGTTGAAAGAAGGGAATTAGAAATGACAATGAATATGCCTCGAAACTTAAAATAATTAACATCCATTCTTTGTGATCTTTAGTATACCTATTTATATACATACATACATATATATATAGGATGATTTATCGAAATTATCACAATTAACCTTCGAGATTTTAAAATCCAAATGCTTTGGAATGCGAAAAGGTTTTCCAGTTAATAATATAAAATGGAATATAAACAATATTAAATTGGATTTATAATATGAAACCTTTAGGTTGTAATAAATCCATTTTAAAAAGTTTTAAATTTTCTTTCGAAAGGGCTAAGGAATTTTTTTTCCATCCTGACTTTTGGGGTATTTGATTTACAAATCATCTATTTATTTATTTGTCAACTAGGTAAGGGGAAATCCTTTTTAATTTTAACTTTAGATTTCTAGCTAATTTTTTACTCTAATATTTGTTCGTTCGTTTGGTGGTCGAAACTATTCGAAGGCATCGAAAAAGGAATTGGAAATTTGAATTCTCGACTCGACAAGTGGTGGGAGTCGGCACGAGATTTTGGTTGGGGTTCAGAATCCGTTACGGCATTATAGGAATTTTATTATAATTTTTATATTAATTATACGGGCCGTTGGGCCGAGGTTGAGACTGTGCCCATTTTGGGGCAAGTGGACGACCGCCCTTTGTGGGTCAGGTCAGTCACTATCCCCTCTGGGGCACGGTCTGGAGCCCAACCCGAAAATGTTGGAACAATATATATATCATTCCAGCCGAACATTTCCTTCCCCATCTCCATTTTCAGTAAACCCAAACCCTCCTTCATTCCCAAGCTCCAATCCAAGCATCCCCCACTCCATTTCGTCCCTAATTTCCACTAAAATCATCTCGACGTAGATCTCTACCCTATTATACTCATGCTCTGCAATTTCTTTTGTCCGATTCGTCGTTTCCTCCATGGCCCCTCCTCGAAACATTGTCGCTCAACACTCTGGTTTCACACCTCAGGAGGCTGCGTGGCTAGATCGTAATGAAGGGAAGATTCAGCATTACTTAGCTATGACCAATTATGATTTTATTATGGTATATCGGTGAAGTTCGTTGATTTCACCGCTTGTAATTTGGAGGAGCTATTCGTCGCCGCATACCTGGCACCGATCCTGCGCTTCTATACCTTCGAGTGCGAATATTATCCGTGCTGCATCTGCCTCTTCGAGGCCCAGATAGATGCTAACATCGATGATGAGTCTTACGTAATCCAGTCTGAGGTCATGGGCACCCACATCTAGTTCTTTGACAATGATTTGGAAGAGATTTTGGGTGTCTCAATAGTCGAAGCCGAGCTAGATGCTGTTGAAATGGATGACCCACCGATTATTGAGCACATTGTCCTTGGAGCGCAGGGACCCTGGACCACCGCTAATATATGGCCTATTGTTCGTCTGGTTGTGCGCATCATTCAACATAATTTCATCCCGAAGACGGGAAGCTTGAAGCAGATTTATCTTTCAGTACGCCGCGCCACTTATGCCATTCTGGGTAGTTTAGCCATTAATTGGGCGCGTGTACTTATGATCCATCTTCAAGAGACTTTCATCGGCACCCCGAGGAGCCACTTCTCTTATAGTCATCTTCTCACCCGTGTCTTACGACACTTCCAGGTGAGGAGTACTGAGGAGACATCGGTGAATAAGGCGCCTACCGCCATTAGCCAGGCCACTCTCCGTAAGATTAGCATTCAACTACCCGATACTCTTATTCCCACACCTCCCGCTCCTGTGCAACAGCCGTAGCCGCCGCAGCCTCAACAGCCTAGCCAGGAGTGCCCAGAGCTCACCGTTCTTCGTAATATCCAGGACGAGCTTCTTGAGGTCCTTAGGGAGCAGTGTAAGCAGGCGCACAACATTGGTTGCATCTCTATCATATTATGTTCCTGGCATGGACGTGGTAATGGATCGAGTTCCAGCCGTGGAGCTCGACTACCATGTAGTGCTTATTCGATGTTACCATTTGTCTTGCGTATCTTGTATTTTTTACCGTGTGTTTCCCATTTCGGCATTTATATCTTTGTTGTTGTATTTGGTTGCTATTGTTAGTGTTGTTTAAAATCACACGACTATTTATGATAGATTTCTATGTTTGGAAATATTTGTGTCATTTGCGCATGTCTATTTGAATGAAGTCTCATTTTTTTTAATCTAATTAACAGTTGTCTTAAAGCTGGAAAGAATAGAATTCAATGTTGAATAAATTTTAGCGAAGGACTAATTTTTGTGTTGCTGTCATCACGGGCATAACTAATCACCTGTTCCTTATTAAGCTAAAATCTTTTTGCATCCTTTTGTGTGTGATTTCAATTTTCGCATTTCTCACGTAACTTACTTCCTTTTTTGCCAATATGTGACTTGAAATGTTTAAATTTTTGCAAAATACACTTTTGAAACTTTTCGCAAATGTTGTTCTGAAAAAAGTCTTTTGTCCTTTTTAAATTTTATATTTTACCCATTTACTTTCTTTTATTTCGGTTTGCACGAAAACACTGATTTGGGTATGGAAGTTTGCGCATATTTAATTCTCTTTTGCATTAAAAAAGATAATTTGAATGATGTGAAGCGCACGTTACCTAAATTTTAGTTTTTATACAAATCGCATATGAAAGGTGGAATGACATTAAAGGGAAATTTTCAAAATAAATATAAGAAGTTTTAAAACAAAAATTTATTTTTGTGAATTTTTTTATTTTTGGTCACATGGAAGGCGTATGGAAGACTTTTGGATGGTTTGTGTGCAAGTACTAACGATGCAGTAGGGCCAGCAATGCGATATAAATGTTAAAGACAACAAGGAAAAGCTTATTTTAGCCTAGTAATCGTTGTTTCCATGCCTTGTCAACGATGTGTACGAATTGGCAATTAACTCGTTTTACTTTTAGAGCTTGTCTTAAGCCTCTTTTGAAGTCGGGAATTTTTGGTGTATTTTGGGTAATTGACGTAAAATTCCCACTATAGGATGGGAAATTGAATATTTATAAGCGGAGAGGAAGTTAAAATTCTTTGCTTTGATTTTCATTTTCATACTTGGGAGAAATTAAATAGGTAGCGATTAGATGCGTTGGCATTTTAAATGGTAGGTTAGGATTTAGATGCAAAATTCATTGCTTTACACTTCTATTCATAGTTGTGTGAGTGTTATAGATGCAAGATGGTTTTCAAAAAATTGTATTCGTATAGAAATGCTAGTATATTTAGGATGTTTTGCATTATGATCTCGAAAGTGTTTTAAAATTTTAATATATACATATAAGCGGATCCAATTTAGAATCATTATGCATACATGTTTAATGGTTGCAATGCATTATGTACACCGTGCACATGCGCACTTGGTTGTAAAATGTATGTGCATAAATTGGTTGTATAGGATAGGATAAGTAGGTATCAGATTTCGGGACGAAATTCCTTTCACTGGGGAAGAATGTAACAATCCAGAATTTTGACAATAAATAAAATACTTATTTAATTAGATTTTACAAAAATAGGAATTTTGGCAAACGATATAATTTAACCACGAAATTTTAACCATTGTGTTCATACAGAATTCTGGTCAACTTTAATGTTTGGAGTTTCACGAACTGAGTCCATATGAAAAAGTTACTGACGAAATACGAATCACGGATGGAAATAATAAAACAGAATAAACATAATATTCAATCTTATTTATAACCCAACATTATTGGGCGTTTCAGCCTAAGGGCGGTCGATACCCATAGGAATGCTCCTGGCGACTGCAGCCCAATGATGGCTAGGGTTATACAAGTTTTTATTATATAAAATATAAAACGGATGAACGGATGTTTATTAAATTAAATCTAAGGGTCCGGGGTCTTCCTAACACCTATAAATAAAGGGTTATGACCACATTCTTTCCACCTATTTCGGAGAGCAACAACAAAGCTCTAACATTTCATTTTCTCCTCAAAACAATTATAAAACAAAAATATTTTCATATGCAATCAAAATCAAACAAAAACAATATAGATTGGAAAGGGTTAATCAGATTCAAGTGTTTAGGTTCTTCTTCATTAGATTTCTTCACTTTTTCTTATTTTCTTGCAAATCTACAAATCTGAATGTGTCCCCTTTTAGAATAACCGTCGATCTATAAGAATTTAGGGATTGTAGGCCTAAAAGACTATTCAGATTCAGACTTGGATGCTTTCAGGTGAGTGTGAAATTATATGCAAAGTATACAATAATCTGATTACTATGTTTGTATTAAATCTGAAATATAAGCCTATGTGCTTAACAAATCTGTTGTAGTTTTAATCAAATCTGAAGAATAATTTTGGTTTTGAATAATACTTTTATTTTGTAGAATCATTAGATTGTTCATACCATTGCTGACAATTGTATCTAAAAATATTGTGGTTCTTGACGGCAAAATTTGTCGTAAACACCCAAGATTCTTATTTACTTAAGAATTATAGTTTTGCGTGGAAATGTAAGTGCGGAAAGCAGTAAATAACACAAGAAATTTATAGTGGTTCGGTCCCGCGAGAGGCCTACGTCCACTTTGGAAGAGTTATTGGAATATTGTTAATAACAAAGAGTTACAAGGTCAAGACTATCTCATGGCACCCTTTTACATGCATCTCTAAGTTACATGAGGTCATAATTGTCATATGTAAATATTAGGAAAAGACACTTTTGTCCTTCTTCTTCTTCCTCAAAGCATAGATATCATTAAAGAGACTATTTGGAGCTCTCAAGAGATGTCAAATCACTAAATTCCAACCCCTTTGAAGTGTGAGGTTAAGGGGTATTTATAGTGGAGTGGTTATATGAGAGTAGATAGGAGTAGGTAGAAGTAGGGGACCACACCAGGAATCTCGGATCCCATAGTGCAAACCACCAGAACCTCGAATCCCATAGTGTAAATGCCCAGAAACTTGTGCCTCTCCCTGAGTACGAAATTTGTATCCCTTGTGGTACGAAATTCATACCTCGTGCGGTACGAAGGATATTGGAACACGGGGAGTCGAGGTTAGTGAGACTCGTGACTTTCTAGGGTTTGAGGTATTGGTTTGACGATGTTTGGAGGAGTGGCGAGGTTCCTGTCAGCATGATCCCTTCTTGACTCATTTCCTTTACTCCTTGGTGACACTCCAGGCTTTAACTTCGCGCGATACGTGGAGTCGAGCGTGTCTCACGTACTTTTGGGAACCGGACCAAAAGGCCAGTTAACATTTTCCTCCCAAAGTACGTCTTTTCTTGACGTGATGTGCTTTGTTTTGTTGGAGTAGTTGTTAGGTCGTCAATTTTTCCTGTAGACTCACAAAAAAAGTTAGTTGTTAAGCTTGTTTACTTTGTAATCGCAAACGAGACGTCATGGATGGCATGTCGAGTTTACGTTGTTATGTACACACACCGTGTTAAATGTGAGTATATGTAAGTATTTGTACATACATGCGCATTGTATCATATACATGTATGAACATGCATATGCGTATATGTGTATATATGCATAAATATATATACATATCATCTATTTATTATATATAATATATTTCTTTTTTTTGTACTCGTACCCGCGTTTGGGGTACGAGAAATTCGTACCCCTAGAGCGGATACGAGGTCTCGTACCTCGGAGGGGTACGAAATTTTGTATCCACTAGGGTACGAGAACCAGTGTTCCTTCGAGGAACATGAAGGGACAACAGTCCCATGTTATTATAGGGGGCTCCTCTCCCTATTCTTCCCTTATTCTTATTTCTTCCGCCGCCATTGAACTTGAACCCTAGAATTTCTAGACGCTCGAACACTCGAACCGAACTCAGGTAG
The DNA here is from genome assembly GCA_030737875.1 of Allium sativum. NCBI lineage: Eukaryota > Viridiplantae > Streptophyta > Magnoliopsida > Asparagales > Amaryllidaceae > Allium > Allium sativum. The sequence continues at coordinate 4,668 of JASFAX010002662.1, read as the reverse complement.
GATTCGCGGTGATTCGAACTCTTCTCCTCCATCGGTGAGCTTCACCATGGCATTTGCTTGGGTCTCTAAGTGGGTTGAGGATGGTCGAGCTCCTCAGCTCATGCCCTAGCTTCAACTTGTGGTTGAGCCAGCTCTTCGAGTTATTGGCCGCATGGTAGAGCTTGAGATGGGGAGAAAAAAATAGTTAGGGAAGGAGGAGGATGGAGGCCGAAGTGACTGGGCAATGGTCAGAGAGAGAAAGACGTGGCGCAAGGAACGAGAGAGAGGGACGAAGCCCTGCACTTTTGGTGATGGGGTCGTACCCTACAAGGGGTATAGACTTTCGAACCCCAGAGGGGATTTGAATCTTCAAACCCCGGAAGGGATTCAAGTGTTCGAAACCTAAATGGGTTCGAGCTTTCGAACCCAAAATAGGTTCGAGCTTTCGAAACCCGAGTGGGTTTCGAATATTTGAACCCCAAGTGGGGTTCGAGTGTTCAGACCTTGAGTGGGGTTCGAGTTTTTCGAACCTCAAATGAGGTTCGAGTTTTCGAACCCCGAAGGGGTGCGAGTCCTCGAATCTCAGAGGTGTGCGAGTTTGTGACCGGCCTGATTGCTTCGCGTCGTGCCTCTGTGCGATATTGTATTCCTTGCTCAGGACTTTATTTCTTCGGCTCTTCTCTCCGGGACCTGCACTAGTCTCGCGACGTTGTGTGATTAGGTTGGCGCTGATGTTGGTCGTCTTACAGTTGGCGACCCAATCTTGAACATAGGATTAGAGTATACAAACTTGGACTGTGACCGAACTTACAGAACCATTGATCTTGTTTCTCCAATTCCAATTGTGTCGTGGTTGTGACTTGACTTAAACCCCGGAGAGTTGGCTGACCGCAAGACGATTACAGTCTTAAGGACTTCTGGTCATCATCACGCTCCATATTCTTAACTTGTAAACTGTGTCAATTTGGCACAGCACCATACTACACACACATGTTAGTTTGCGCCAACACGAGGGGTACAGATTATTCAACTGTGATGTCTAATGATAGTATGTTAAAGTACAGCTAGAAATGAAGACAAGATCCATGACTGAGCAGACTTCGAAGGTTGAAATATCGTTTCATAATCTCACACTTCTAACTCAACTAGCAATGCTAGCTCGATGGGCAGCAAGCTTGAGACATCCTAGAGAACTTGAGACATCCTAGAGAACAACACCTTCTCAGGCCTTACCAGATGTGCCCGAGCACGGGGAGCAAACAGAATGACAACATTCTCCGGTCGAACATAAGGAGGTAGAGAACGTGGAAATCGTTGAGGGGACTGCACCGGTGGCACCGGATACGTTGGACGATGCTATTATACTTGAAAATCACCCGGATTCGATGCCATCACACGTGGATGCAGCGGAGCTTAAGAAAATGGCGTTGCGGTTTTGCATTCCCATAAATGACGTTCGCGCACCAAGAGGGGATGGTAGGGCTCACGCATAGCCAAAGGGCTATACTACCTAGAATAGGCAGGTTTGTACTACTTAGTGTGTGCCCCGGACCAACAATTTTATTCGGGACATGCTGTATTAGTTCCGGCTCGCACCGTTGCAGCTGCATCCAAATGCATATGCTTCCCTCCTTGGCATCTACGTTCTATACCAGAAGTATTTGTAGTTAGAACCCGCTGGAGAGGACATTCGGTACTTGTTTCAACTAAAGAGGAGGGCTAATATATCATTGTCCCAGTACTTTCTGGAATCTTTGCCTTCCACTAAGTTTTTCGTCAGGACGTGCCCAAACAACGGTTATAAAATATGAATGGTTCGTTGTGCACTGTCCCCCTGGATTCGCGAGGAGGTGGATGGAAGGAAGTAAGCATTCTTGAGCTCCGAATTTTATTTTAAAGTTCGTGGATTTAATGTCTTTTGTCCGACTTTGTTTTGACATGGCAAGAAACCCTAAGGGGCCCACCGGCATCGAGTACCAACAACGTCATTAGGCTTTATGTGCGATTCCAGCAGAGTCGCGTTCTTTCGATAAAGTCCTTAGTCAGGTTCACCTTCGTCGTGCAGGTCTGCTCCCTGACAATCGAGCTATAATCAGGCCCTCTGTTGCAGGCGGCGAACAGAGAGTGGAGGCAAGAAAAGACAAAGGGGCTCCTAATCAGAAGAGGAAGATGCCCCCTGCTGGGCCTAAACCGCGAAAGGCTGCTAAAACCCAAGAAGAAACTGGCGGGGATGAGGTTGGTGTTGAGGAGGCAATTTTTAGCGAGGACCCCCCGTTGAACAATCCTGCTTCGCTTATAACCGATGAGGTGGGGGTAGGAGCATTGTTGAGGCCATAGTCTCCGACTGCTACCTTAGAAACCGCCATCCCACTTGAGAAAGAGGGCCAGTTTGATGATCTCAATAAACTTCCTCTAGTCTTGTCTCCTTGGCTTGGTACGACAAGTATGGAAGAGCTAGCTCTAGCTGCGGAGGAGTTCACTCCTTCAGGCGGACCATTATCTAGTTAGTTAAGGGAACACTTAGGACATACACTCATAAACTTCGCATAACATAGAGATTGCTCGTATGTGCATAATATCTGACTTTGAACTGTTTCTTTGGTAGGTGACATGGCAAGATGATGTGGAGGACAAGGCTATGGGCACGGAGGTCGTTGATTCCCTAGGAACAATTTTCTTGACAGCTTTAGGAGAGGGGCTATCCTGTTTGGTGAATCTCCGCCCCCATATGAACACAGTAGTGAACATCATCATAGGGATCAATCTCGGCGATCTCCAACTCCTCCTACTCGCTCATCCAGGGGAGATTCCCGATTCGATGTAGTGGGCCCTCGACACCCTTCGTCGACAGCTCCTTCTCATACTATAGCTTTGGCTCCTGCCATATATCCACAGGATGGGATCATGGGATCAGTTATTTAAAGAAGAAGGAGCTGGCTAAGAAGAAGAGAAGGAGCTAGCATTGCTCGAGACCCAAGAGCTTTCTGTCAATGAAAGAAAGAAGCCACGAAAGCAGAAATTCCCTCAACATTGTTTTGATGAGTTGATATGCCTTCCTACTATCAGTCTAATTCCTGTTAAGGATTCCAAGGAGATATGGATGCCCATGAAGGTCATGTATCACTGGGCCGAGGAGCTCACTAGGTATTCCCTCCATCTCTCGGAACTGATCAAGTGGAAGAACATGGAACTCCTGAATCAGGGATGACCATTGACGGTGAGCGGACGACCGTTCGTAACTTGAAGAAGGAAACAGTTAGATTTTCTTCTTGTGTCATAAACATTTCTTCGTTCTCCTTTATACCTTCGAATGTTAACCCTTAGTGTTGTTATAACAGAGCTGAAGCAGACGTACAAAATACTGAAAAAGGAGGTAGCGCTTGCCCGCTCGACCTTTAAGGATACCGCAGCCTCATTAACCACTAAGAACATGGCTTTGAAAAGGGACAAAGATGAGTTGGAAAAAGTAAATGCTGAAATGGAGAAGGCCAACGAGCAGGTATCCCAGCTCCAGAAACACAACAAGGCTCTAAGATCGGAAAATGAGAGGCTGAGTGGTGAGAACACGGAGTTCGTTGAGCTGAGAAGGCAGCTAGAGGTAGCGAGAAAGGAAAAGGAGGATGCCGAGCCAGTAACAGGTATGTGTTAAATTCAGCGTAAGGATTAAAGGCTGCACACCTGAGGTAGGTGGAACAATATAGGGAGGAGATCGAGGATGCAGAGATTCGGGCGGAGGCGACCCTCAAGGAGCATATCCGGAACATGTATGTCAAGGTTATAAAGTCTCGCGGAATCTCCTGGGTTGAGGTTTACCCTCGCGTGTTGGCATAAACATGTGAGAGACTGATCCCATATGAGGCTTGGTTGCATTAGGTAGAAGTGGGAACTCTAGACGAGTGTCAACTGATGACTGAGCTCCTAACTGACGAGGAGCGTGAGAAGCTAGAGGAAGGGCAGAGGTTGCTACAGGAGGATGCGGAGAGGGAGAGACTGGCTAAGCATGCTTCCGAGATGGGAAGTTTGTTTCTACCGAGGGTGTGGTTGTAGCGGAGACATTTGCAGAAGGAAGCTCTTATCGGCCATTGGTTCCCGAATTTGCGGCAAAAAGTGGTCCCATATCTTTGGTCCAGGCCTCGACTGAGTATGATCCCGCCTATCCGAGACTGGGAGTGATTTGACTTACTTTATTTGCTACAACGAGCACACTCCCTATCATACCCGCACCATCCCTATCTAGAGGTAAATTTTCTTTACCGCGAATTCCCCAAGATAATGTGATTACCAACTTTGTGGACTAAAAGGTTGTGTTTTTACTGTGTAGCCCTTCCGGTATCTACTATAACACCGCGCTTTGCCACCATGCTCCTCGATCAATTGATTCTGAGTTAGGATTGCAATGGATGCAGTTTGGAGAGGAAGGTGGTCAGTTGGACACTTTCTCGTGTATTGAGCTGGGGTCCAATATTTATATGGGCTTTATAGAGGTAGGAGAGGTGGTAGATGGCCAGAGTGCTTATGTGATGGGCCAATGCATGTCGACGTGCCCTCGATGCAGACCCTGGTGGATACCTAAATGGCTCGGATGGTGGCTAAGTCCAAGGAGAAAGAAGAGAGAGGAGGTAGGATTAGGCTACTAGGTAGGAGGCGTAGGTGAAGGCCAGGCAGGAAGCCAAGGAGAGAGCCACTGCT
>JASFAX010002661.1:0-45106 GCA_030737875.1 Allium sativum | reverse complement strand
GCGTGGTTTTATAAGATATCGTTGCATTGCTCAAACTGTTTTAAATTGTTTTACTCATACCAGTCCCATGACTGACCTGGAGTTTATTTTGTTTTGTTTTCCCTAAACTCTTGGGTGCCCAATTTTGTACGGGCAGTCAAGTAGTCGGGATTTACAGATACTTGGAGAGCTTGGAGCATGAGGCTTCAGGATTATATAGCTATTGTTTATTTCCGTTGTTGTTGTAAGTGTTGTACTCTGCAATGTTATTGTATACATATACTGTTTGTATTTCAAAAGTTATGTTATATTTTATTCGTTCCACTGTGAGATTCATGTTTACTCTGATGATGATGTTCTTCTTCTTCTATTCTATAAGTTCTATCTTATCTGTTCTCACCCTCTAACTTCTTTCATTAACTATTCGGTTATTTTCGATCCTTGGATGTTCGATATGTGTTGCATATCGGATAACCAAGATCGTCAAAATCCGGGTCGTTACAGTTGGTATCAGAGCTTAAGAATAAGTGAATTACCTTGGCTCTGTGGCGTGACTCGGTAGAGATAGGGTTAGTAATACCGTAGATTGAGTTGAGTGTATATATACAAGTGCGTATTTGCTGTTTGATATAAAAAAATTGTTTTATATTGTGGAGATTTATTGGCTGAGTTGTTTATGAGTTCTGATTGATCAGTTTGATCCACTGTATCGGTAGGAGTAAATTAACACTCGAATACGATGAACCATCATGGTATATTTTGAAAAAGGGTAAACGAAATAATTTTACCCAAGATTATATTTTGATATAAAGGATTTATATTGGAATAATTATAATACATTGGATATATTGGTTGTAATTATAATCGAGTAAGATTATGAAAAAGTGAAATGGTTATGTAAATAACCAATCAAAATTCGTATATGTGTTACGAAATGAATTAAATCTGAATTTAAATTAGAATTGAAATTAAAGCTCGGGGAAGTTGAATAAGTGTTGTAAATGAATCTGGGTTAAGTATAAGGAAATTTTAAAATTCTGGGAGATTTTAAATTGTTTACAGACAATGAAAGGATATTTTGAACTGATTTCAAAATGGAAATATTCAGAAATGGTTTTGAAAGCTTGTATAGTATTGAACTCACTTCAGTTACTGGGAAATAACTCTGATGATGCTGGCCACATCATCAGTGTTCATTTTCGAGTTTGTAAGTGACGAATTGCTACCAAAGATACTGTTTTGAATTTGTTATGGGAAAAACAAGTTGTGTTGAATTTCAAAAGGGAAAAATTGGTTTTTTTGAAAGAGGTAAACTATTTAAAAACTCCCAGGAAGAATATTGTTTGAATTAAGAACAAATTAAATAGACATTTGTGAAAGCAAATTGGAATTAAAAATAAAGTCAGTTAAGTGGTAACTGAATTGGATTAGAATGATATCAAGTAAGTTGGATTGATAAGAATTTGGAATCAAGTATAATACTTGAATTTGAGATGAATTTTGGCTCGGATAAAACCAAACGATTGAGTTTGAAATGAAAATTTGGCTTGGCAAAAAGCGAATGGTTGTGTTGGAGTGACTGCAGAATTTGATTGGGATAACATTGGAATATGCTGAGTTGATAGCATATGGAAATGATAGAGTTGATATGCCCGACAAAAAGGTACAAGTTTATATTTGATATAAGCATGAGATTTATGAGCCGAATTGGCAAGCCGTTGGGCTGTTTGATTTTCTTTTGGGTTGGAGATGGCCCAGAGTGGCGAGTTGGAGTCTGACCTATTGACCAGTACAAAGGAGGTGCTGGCGAAATTTTTCAGAAATTTAGGGAGTTAGAGAAATTTCAGGATTTTTTAAAAAAATTTGTTGATAAGAATTAATTAAATACTTAATTAAAATTAAATTGGTTCAGTTGAAACTGAAGATTTAGAAGTGAACAAATAAGTCTAACTAGTCGATAGGGTTTGTTTTATAACTTAGCAATTTCGGGGACGAAATTATTTTAAGTGGGGAAGAATGTAATGACCCGCATTTTCAGCTATAGAATAATTAATTAATTTAATTATTTAAATAGTGATTTAGAGGATTTAATGGTCGTTGAATAAAATAATAGTGAATATTTAATTTAAATAATAATTAAATAATATATTTAATTTCTAAAATAGTCAGAAATAGTGGAATTCACAATATGGTGTGAACGGGATATTCGGTCGTGGCCATAACGGTTATTTAAAAATATTTGAATATCGGGTTTGAATTTAGACAATGTTCTTTTGAGATATAACGATAATTAAATTTTTAGAATTTTGTGGTAATTTTTAATTAATTAAATAAGCAACTTTTTATTTGGAGTATTTTGCACCCTGTAATCAACATTTCGGGTTTTCACAGGATAAGTTAACCTACCGATATCATTATACTTTTGGGATCGGGACACCTCGATTGTCACGATGGTGTTTTTATTTCGGTCCGTAGCAGTACGTAACTATATAAATTAATAAAATTAAGTTGTAGTTTACAAGGCTGACCCTTACCCTAAAATATCTAACTTATTTATGGCTTAGAAAAGGCCACGCATTCCTCCGTCCTCTTTGGCCTAAAAACAAGTTCGTGGTCTAAAACCATCCAAGTAAAAGATTAAAGAAAATTACTATAAGTATACCCCCCTTAACGTAAAACCTAAATCGTCATTCCTCTATAGCCAATACAAAATTCCTAGCCGCCACTAACTCACCCTCAAACGAAAATCTCAGCCTCCATAAAATCGAAACAAAGAATATAAATTTCTATAAATCGAGAAACCTAAATACGTGCAATTGTTGCGAGTTGCTCTTGAATCTGATGTAACTTTTGAGTTGTTCGAAGTCCTTGTAGTCGTAGTCTTCGTCTGTTCGAACGTGAGGCTTGAGGGGGCATCTGAATTTATTGATTTTGGTAGAGTTCTTTTTGAACTCGACAGTTTGAAGTGGGGATGGTGATTGTTGCGAAAATGGTATGAAGAGGAGGCTGTGGCGGAAGAATCGAACAGGAAGGCTGAGACGCATCGGTGTTGGATTTCCGATCATGTTCAGGTGGACCCGAAGTCCGCTGAATGGTCGTTGTTGACGATGGTGAGGTTAGTATTGGGTATCGACGGTAGAAGAAGAGATGGGCATCAGTATTGGTCAGTAGGGTTCGGATCTGGGGTCAACACGCATAGGAGAGGATGGACGGGCAGTCGACGGTGGGGATGGACTGGACTTCGGTGCATTCTGGCGAGGTTGGCAAATAGACGAAGGGGGCGTGATTGGTTATTGAATTGGTGAAGAAAACAAAAGGGGTATGGTGTATGAAAGAACTGTTAAATGGTTAGGATTGGATCGTTATTGCTTAGAAGGAATAGCAGGAGGATTACACGACAGTAGGGAAGAAGGGTGAGCGGTTTTGGGCCTTAATTGGAGTGGATGGGCCATAAGATAAAGGTGGAGCAAATTCTTATGATAAAGGAAATTTAGTTTTTAGTTTAAAATTTATTTAAATTTGTTCAAACTTTAAAAATGTATATCTATTTCCTACGTGATCAGAATTCGGCAAAACAAGATCCGTTAGGATCGTATGGACGGACACTACAACATGGGACTGACTGGAAGTGGATTGAAGCTCGTTTGAATTTACGGCGAAATAAATTGTTTTATTCAAATCAAACAAAAGTTTATCTTCTTTAATGATGAACTGCCAATGAGAGTAAAACTCACCAACTCTGAACAATTTCTATTTTTATAATGTATATTTAGAACTGATAAATGATGACTGATTGCTGTGTGTTAACTGTTGGTTGAATTTTTTGTGTATGGATTGAAATCATAGATAACAATATATATATATATATATATAAATCGTTGATCAAATGTTGATTCTGTTAGCAGAATATTTCATAGTGAAATGAAATAGATGTTAATTATGTTGTTTAACATCTGTGATGCAGGGAAACAGGTTGGAGGAATCCAACTGGATTCCTCAACATTTATTTTACTGTTTTTCATATATTGTAAAATAAGATGTGATATATAATCCTTTGATGATTATGTGTGTTTGGATAATATCGATCACTGTGTTTGGTATTTTAAATCCCGCAAGAAATAGTGGGATGTAAAAGGGAATTTTCAAAGTATATTTTGAAAATAAATTATTATATAAATGGATTTTATATATAAAAGGAAAAGGATTTTTATAAAAGGAGATAATTATAAAATCAAAGAGTTAAAAAGGGAAAAAAGATTTGTAAACAAATATAAAGGAAATTATTTGTAAAACAAAGAAAAAGGAAAAGATTTGTAAAACAAATGTGAAATAAAATATTTATTTGTTAAAATAAATAAAATTGAAAAGGGAATATTTATTTGTTAAACAAATAAAATAGGAAGAGAATTATTTGTATACAAGTAGAATTGAAAAAGAATTTGTTTATTTAGAAAATAAATATAGAAAGATAGAATAAAGGATTATTTATTTAGAAAATAAACAGAGGAGTTTATCAAATCGAGTTAATCGAAAGGAGTTAATCAAACATAGTTATTCAAAATAGAGTTTAGCAAAAATTAAAAACTAACTAGAGATTAATAAGTTGAATGGAAATGGAGGAGTTAATCAAATCGATCTGATGTTGGTTTTGACCTTCGGGGTTTATATTTAGGAAGTTGTTCTCTTGTTAGATTATAGTTAAATTCTGATAGTTGTGGAAGGATAGTGATTCATAATTAAGCCATGGAAATGTTTTCCAGTGTCAATAACATATATTTTCTAAACACAGAAAATAAGGCAAATGTGAATATATATATATATGTGTGTGTGTATGTGTGTGTGTTAGTTAAATGATGATTGATCGATATAATTGCCATCTAGAAATAATATCGTTATTTGCACACGTGTTTTCTTTGATAGTTAAATCACAGACTATCAATGTTTTGACCATTTTAACGTTGTTAACATGGAGAGACCGGTTGGATTATTATCCAAAGAACCACTCTGTATTGGCATAGGCGTTGTGAATCATATATGTCAAAGATAATTGAAGACGGAGTAAAAAGTGCAATGGCTGTTGTATAAAACTTAGATAACAATTGCCTAAGATGGATATACTGAATGGTGCCTTCGGTTTGTCCAATCCCAGGACGACCTGTATGGAAGAATGTCTGACAGAGTATATCTGGTAGATCACGTAAGTTTATCGTTTCAGACGTATCTACGTTGGTGGTGGAGGAATTCGTTTCTCTTAGCTTTATACCCATGGTATTGTTGGATAAGTCAATTTGTGATTTGGCGGGTATGACGATGTGACATTCTAAGTGAATGAAGATGTGACATGTAAAAGATAAGCATAGCTTCTAGCCTTACATCCGGTAAATGACAGAAACCGGGCAGGCAGCATGGCTATGTAGGTCGCACCTATTAGGGTGTATAATCACCTGATCTAGAGTTTCATTTAATTCTAAAAATCTATTGTTGATGCTGTCCCATTCGGGAAACGGTTGCTGATCCCATCCGTTGGTGATATACATTCGATACACTCAAGCGAAATGAGTGGTCGGTCATGTGTGGCTGGGTTGCAAGATGTTCTTGTTGAACCCAGTGTATTCCTCTCTAGAGGTACACTAGCGAAAGGTGGTTCCATACCTTGTCATAGTTGGAAATCCATTACACAATACGTACTTGCAGTTTTGATTGTATACTATATATGTAGAATGTGAGATGAAAGCGTTTCTGCTAGATGATTATTATATTGTGGTTGATAGATACTATTATAATATCAATGAGTTTTGATATAAAGATATTTTGGATTCTCATAAGGGAAAAACCCGTTCCGTTATACGACGTGGTCTTATGAGATATGGTTGCATTGATCAAACTGTTTTAAACTGTCTTACTCATACCAGTCCCATGACTGACCTGGAGTTTATTTTGTTTTGTTTTCCCTAAACTCTTGGGTGCCTAATTTTGTACGTGCAGTCAAGTAGTCGGGATTTACAGATACTTGGAGAGCTTGGAGCAGGAGGCTTCAGGATTGTATATCTATTGTTTATTTCCGTTGTTGTTGTAAGTTTTGTAATCTGCAATGTTATTGTATACATATACTGTTTGTATTTCAAAAGTTATGTTATATTTTATTTGTTCCGCTGTGAGATTCGTTTTACTCTGATGATGATGTTCTTCTTCTTCTATTCTATAAGTTATATCTTATCTATTCTCACCCTCTAACTTCTTTCATTAACTATTCGGTTATTTTCGATCCTTGGATGTTCGATATGTGTTGTATATCGGATAACCAAGATCGTCAAAATCCGGGTCATTACACCGACCCAAACTCGAGGCCGACCACGAACCCATTTTGAGGCCGACCCAAACTTGAGGCCGACAAGGATCTCATTTTGAGGCCGATCCAAACTTGAGGCCGACCAGGAACCCATTTTGAGGCCGACCCAAACTTGAGGCCGACCAGGATCCTATTTTGAGGCCAACCCAAACTTGAGGCCGACCAGGAACCCATTTTGAGGTCGACCCAAACTTGAGGTCGATCAGGATCCCATTTTGAAGCCGACCCAAACTTGAGGCCGACCAGGGCCCATTTTGAGGCCGACCCAAACTTGAGGCGGACCAGGAACCCAATTTTAGGCCGACCCAAACTTGAGGCCGACCGAGAACTAATTTTGAGGAACCCATTTTTACGCCGACCCAAACTTGAGGACGACCCAAACTTGAGGCCAACCGAGAACTGATTTTGAGGTCAACCCTTGTCACTGATCTATTTCACATTCATTTAACTGATTTTTTCTTATCCATGTTTTTAATAGGGTTAACACATGACTATAAGGACAAAGACAAACACAATAATAAAATTAGGAATATGATTACACCTGAACACTTAAGTAAATCAATAAATTAGGAAACACAACAATAAATCAGAAAAAATGAAATATACATTGAGTGATACCTTAAGCAACAGATTAAATCGAAGTCCTAACTGAAATTTGAAACCCAAACGAACCCCAATTGAAGACCTAATTGAATCACCGAAGCCCTAGTTGAACTTGAACTCAAACTTGCCCTGATCGAACCCCAATTAAGCTTGTAAAGTTGAACTTTTAGCCCTAATTGAACCCAAGAATGAGTGTTTGAGAGGTTTACCGATGGAGTATTTTGTTTGAGAGTGAGTGTTTGAGAGGTTGAGTGAATATTTTGTTAAGTGTTTTGCCGCATTGTTTTTGTTTCCTGCCTTAAACATTATTTCTCGCGGATAGCTAACCTGGACCGTTGGATCTTATTGACGCGGATTGATAATTTTATTCACCTGGCTATTGCAACTCATGGTTAATATCTATGTTAACTGTTTGAAGCGTGCGTTGCTATGACAACATTATAGCTAGGAACACCATGGATTTTCGTTGCAGCGGGCCATTTATGGCGTAGTGAATCTTTCAAACTAAAAAGACAACATTTTAGAAAATGCTATAGAAAGTTCTAATACGGTATAAATCACTTCTTGCTATAGCAGCTTTCTTGTTGTACTTAACCATCATGGAAAGAAATATTTAAAATATTATTCTACATATTCATAAAATCTCGTCAAGGTAAGGCATTTCGATAATGCATTTAACCACTTTAGCTATTAAATCACATGTATTCTATGTCCATGCCCAACTAATCCTTTTTGAACTTATTTTCAAGACCATATAAAAGTCATAATAAGTCATAAAAACCGTCAATCGCTATGCGTATGTGTGTTTGCTTTCCAAAGCAAAGAACGTAAAATATAGCATGATCAAGTCATGTGCAACACTAGTTTAAACATAAGCATAAACAATTAGTAATTGTTTAGATGATGAGTATACTCACAGTATTCCTTGCTAACTTCATGTTAAAACCTCGTAGAACATAAATCTAGTTCTTACCATCACTTCAAAGCATGCAAATATCTTTCTCGAATCAAGGAAAAGCTCACATCAAATTACAAATTGCTCTCGGGTTTGACATATTTTGACCCTCTTTCACAATGAATTAGCATACCAAATTTTAACAATTTGTTAAGGATGGTATGAAGATACTTCAGACCAAATTTGGGAAGATTTAAAGCTAAAGATATTGCAATCCTGGATTGCGCAGAGTTTTATTACTATATCAATATCTAATTACAATCCTCCTTGATTTTACGGCTACAAGGGATACCACCGATTCCACCTACACACTTGATCAAGTATACCTTCCTTGATTTCACGGCTACAAAGGCTACCACCAATTACTCGTCCTTGATTTCACGGCTACAAGGGATACCACCAATTCCTTTACACAACCCAAACTATTACAAACATCCCTATAACTCTTCAATAGCACTTGATTCAGAGAGTAATAAGTAGAGAGTGTAGAAAGAAGAAGGTTAGTGAAAACAGAATTGAATTCGGCAAAGTATAGGTGTAGAAATCATAAAAATAATGAAAAATAATTATGTAATAAAAGAGAGTGGAAATAGAGAAGAAGTAGTGATTAAAAATTCGAAATCATCCCCTTTTTATAGTGTGTGGAAGGTTGCAATGCTCCAGATCCATCACAAATTGTGAAAAGACACTTCCATTTAATTTTGAACAAACGACAAATATATGTCAACATGTATATATATGTATGTCGACATATATAGGTACAAAATTGAAATTTGAACATTTTTTAAGTGTTTTGTTATAAATATAATTCTGGAAATTCTTGTATTAAAATATAGTGTTATAAATAAATATTACAAAGTAGAAAATCATATAGAAACATAAATATAAACTATATAAACATATTTATAAAATTATAGAGTTTAAAACTATATAAATATAAACTATATAAAATATAAATATGTAAAATTTATAAAGTATAAACTTATAAAACTTAAGTTTAAAATCAAATAAAAAATAGGAAACAAAATAGAGAGGAAAGAGATTGAAAATTGAACACCCCGCATTTTATGACAATTTAATAATTAAATAATGCACATATATATATATATGCATCGACATAAATATATATATATATATATATATATATGAAGAATAAAATAAAAATAATATGTGATTGCATGTAATAAATACATGCACTGAAAAAGAAAAAAGATTAATGCATTGAAAAAAAGGATTGGTTGCATTCAGAGTAAATATGTTGCATGCATTGATTTACAAATATTATGCATTAATAATAAAAGAGAAATAAAAGAAAAAGATTCATGCAATGGTTTAAATGAAATATTGTAACAAACATGAAGAAGAGAAATAAGAAGAGAACAATAACTACCATTTTTCTAACCCTTGTTCACAATAGCCTTAGTAGTTCAGTTGGTTAGAGCATGTGCCTTGCATACAAGAGGTATAGTTCGATCCACACCGGCATCATATTTTTTTTAAGGGAACAGCTAAAATAACACATGTTCTAAAGAGAAAATATGTATAAACACACATATAAGGAAAATATACATATAAGGAAGGGTAGAAAAATATATGTATACATGTATACATGTATATGTAAATATAGGCGTATATATGCGTAGAAATATATAAACAAGAGATAGAGTTCAAGATAAGGCTACAATCAAAGAAATATGGTAAGAATCAAATAATGGTGCAACACCGTTTGAATTTTGAAAACAAAACAAAAGTTGTGCATATATATATATATATATATATATATATATATATATATATATATACACGTAAAATGATCATTAGAAGATTTGTATACTTATAAGAAGATTACATGAGAATATAACAGTTAAATAAATTCCATAAATTCAAACATTCGAAAATGAAACTTCTACGCCATAACAGCTCACGGGCCATGGGGGGTCGACACCCCCTATCCGGCTAGATTCATCTACGAACTTAGACTATTTCCTTAACTGGGTTCAACGCTGCATGTATGATAAGATCCTGAACACCTGTAAATAGGCTAACAAAGCCTAGACTAAATCTCATATTTCTGAGACGACGTCTATAAATCTGCAAACATGTTTTAAAGAGAAAATATGTATAAACGCACATATAAGGAAAAGTATACATATAAGGAAGTGTAGAAAAATATATGTATACATGTATACGTAAATATACATTTATATATGTGTATATATGTATATATATACACACACACAAGAGATAGAGTTCAAGATAAGGCTGCAATCAAAGAAATATGGTAAGAATCAAATAATGGTGCAACATCGTTTGAATTTTGAAAATAAAACAAATGTCGTGCGTATTTATATACTCGTAAAATGGTCATTAGAAGATTTGTATACGTATAAGAAGATTACATGTGAATATAACAGTTAAATAAATTCCATAAATTCAAACATTCGAAAATCAAACTTCTACATCAAAACAGCTCACGGGCCATGAGGGATCGACACCCCTGTAGAGGGGTCAACATCGGGGTCGACACTCCCCAAATCCGGCTAGATTCATCTACAAACCTGGACTATTTCCTTAACTAGGCTCAACGACGATTCAATGCTGCGTGTACGATAAGATCCTGAACTCATATAAATAGGCTAGCAGACCCTAGCCTAAATCTCATATTTCTGAGACAACGTCTATACTCTGCCATTCTTCTTCCTCCTCAAATCTCTTCAGAAAAATAAGATAATTAATTTAGGAAAATTTTGGATCAAGATCTGAAGGAAAAGAATGAATATTAATAAGAAGATGTTCAAAATCATATTCGAAGTAAGGTAATTTCTTAGATCTAGTCTATTTCAATTTTCTCCTCTTTCTTCCCTTTTTATTTTAGTAAGAATTGTGGATCCATGGTTGCTAGGTTCTAAATTCAGTTAGTAGGACCATGGAATACTAGCCCTGGACCAGTTTGAGGATTTGGAAAGCAAATTAGGTGAGTGGATTTAAGTTATATCGTTTATTATAATATATTATCGTTTGACATTCTCCGTTAATATGCAATGTAAATATGCTAGAATGATTAAACTGATGAAATGCTAATATGACATGTTGAAATATTAATATGATAAAATATTAATATATTGGAAAATTCATAGGTTGAAGCATTTAATATGCTGAAATGTTTATATGTTGAAATGCAGACTTGTTAAAATATGTGTAACGATTACTGTTGTATACATACATGTTCTAATTACATGATTCACTTATGGCATATTATGTACTTGAATTATTAACTGTAGAATTGAGAAAATTACATGTTAATTTGTTAGATTTGAACAATTACATGATTAAATGATTACATGTTAGAATAGAATTAATTACATGTTAGAAAGAACATGCAACATAAAATGGGCTTAATATGATGACACGTAAAATATAGATTATAGTAAAATTTTGAAAGAATGGACATGCCTAAATTATATAGAAAAGTTACAGTAAATAGAAAATTGTAACAAGCACGAGGTTAGATTACACTTGTGCTAGAAATCTGCCCGGAACCGTCTGGCATATGCAGCTTCCACAAGTGGTAAATCTAATGTGAGGGGTCTAAGTGCATAAACGTACATGTAACAGTGCTAAGACACGAGGTTAAGTCAACTTGTAGTGGAATTCTGCCTGGAACCTCCTGGCAAATCCAACATCCACAAGTGTAGACTTAATGTGAGAGGTCTAGTGTGTGTGTGTGTGTATATATATATATATATATATATATATATATATATATACCAGTACTAAGGCACGTCTGTTGGACGTGTGCATAGACAATTAAACGAAAGATGGGTTATGTGCAGAAGTAGGTGAAGTGAAAAGGAAAACCACAAAAGTATCAAACGTCAGCAGAAGATAAATCGCATGCCTATGTACAAACGTGCAACATAAAAATACCCATAGTTGAAGATAAACCGCAGTAACAAAAGAAGAGGTGTGCATAGACAATTGTTGAAGTTAAAATAAAACGTGCAGCACAGTATTTTGTAACACAAAGAAAATAGTGCAATCACCAAAACAAAGATATGTTATTTTGAAGTACATGTCCATGATAAATGTTATTTTTCATTTCGAATATGTATCCCAAAACAAAGATATGTTAAAATGAGAACTAGGGGGTAGAAGGTTCAGGCAACAAGACTATTGACGTGAAAGTCTGGCAAGAAACTCTACAGCAACATCATCACATTTTTCAATTTGCGAAAGGAAAAAACAGTTTGATTACAATAGAAGCTAATGCACTCCAAATATGATGACAATTGAATTGACTGAACAGAAGTGCTAAATAAATCACAAAATATTTCGATACAGAACTTCAGATGTGTAATCAACAGATAAAATCATGAAGCAAGTGTTACTTGAGCTTCTAAGACAAAAGAACACATCAAGTAAATCTTAATATAATGTTGGACATATACAATGACACATTTTGAAGCCTACTTTGGTAACTCTATTGTGTCCTATGGTTAGCTCAACTCCACAGAAGGAAACCTATGAAATTAGTCATAGTTTTAATACATGATGCCAATAACCACCAAATTCAAATATAAAGACAAACTGGACATACAGATTGAAATATATGTTATGCATGTGAAGGTATAGCAAATTAATAATATGATAGAAATATAAGGTCAGTTCAATTTGCATAGACAACTCATTCATTGTAAAGTAAACCCAATTCAATGTAGAATCGAAAATAAGAAAGCCTCTGTTTTTGTATTTAGTCAGGATGTGTTGGAATATAACATAAATTCAAGTAGGCTAAGCAGCAACATTATCTGGCGTGTTTCTTATAGTTAAGAATGTTGGAAATTTAATTCACCATTTTTTATGTATATTTGCCGTCTATATTGTCTATTGCAGTCAAATGAATATAATGTGTAATAAAAAAAGCTTCAACCACATGCAACAACTTATCACCAAATCACAACTTTCCAAAAACATTAGTTCTATTTACAGTCACAATGAAAATGATGAGTAATAAGAGTCATCACCAATTCCTAGAGTGTTGAATACCATTACATGCAGTGTGCAATAAATGTGAAACTTAGTTTGCTGTTACAGGACGTGAATGATGATAAACTTGTAGTTGTACTTCACATTTCATGCATTAAAACATAGGAGTCAGCATGGTTGGTTGAATCCTCAACGCAGTAGGTAAATTTATAATTTATGAACCATGTTTAATTATTGACACATAATAGTTAGGTCCAAATAGTTTTGAAAGCAAAATTTTATCGATTTATTTTTATCAACGCACGTTTCCATAAATTTGTCTATCTAATTTTGGTTATGTTCAGATTTATGTATTTTTTTTTTACATTGTAGAACATCAGTTAAAACCGGAATAAAATAATAAAAGCACATACGCTTGTAGTAACCTTTAACATAGACCTTTGACAGACTAAGAAGCTACTAAATTGGATGGAATCTCTTAACTCTTCATTTTAAAGATCAATAACATTTCAAAAACCACTGTCGTGTGCTTGACATCTACAGTAATGGCATCTATCGTTTAAGCGATCTAATCGGCTTTTCAAACACTCAACGTTGAGTGAGCTAATTCGCTATAAACTGAACTACTTCAATAGGATGTTAATATTTTACTTTCTAACTGGAATAATAGATCTGCAATCAGAATAAAGAACGCCTAGATCTAACCTTGGTTCCCATACTCTGGTTTTAGTTTGCAGTTTCAATCGGCAGCCATTGCGCTTTGACATCTTCTTTCACTTGCTTCTGTGTTGATTAGCGTTGATATGGCCCGAAAATGATTGCTCCAGTAATCAATAGGCTTAACAAAAGGGTCTCTGGCTGATTTTCTTCCACTTGATTCAGAGTGGTTTTTTGACAACGTACCTATAGCAATCCATCTTCAAATGAAAAACTAGTTATAATAAATGTTGGATAATTGATTTCTGAAGAAAGGACACTGTGGGTGGTCAACTAACCTGCATTCTTCTTATGTGTTGAATTCAGTATCCATTATCTTTTATCTGAAATCTGTTGGATGGAAAACAAATAGGTCATTTTGTAATCGCAGAAACAGCTCAAGCATGAACAACATGTACTGTAAAATAAGATGCAACTTTAGATTTAACATAATTCTTGTGTTTAATTTACTTTTTGTGATGAGTTGTTCCTATCTGTTTTGTACCCAATTGAGATTTAGAAATCTGAAGGGATCACTCTCCATAGTTGTCTCGACTGCCGTGATATAGTTAAAATTAGGTTTTCTAATCTTATTAACTATCGCATAAAGGAAGATTTTCCTCTCAGAACTATAGAAGGCTATTATTTTCTGCATAAATTGCGTTGATATTCAATTACCTGGTTGTTTCTAGCTAACAAAAATTATACTGAAAAGGAAGATTACCTTATTTGATCAGCGCTTCTAGATGTCTAGATCTAAAAAATCTCACACCATACATCTGCTTTTCTCTTCAAGGAAGCATCTTTATGTAGAAATTGCATTGATATTCAATTAGTTTGTTGTTTTAGCTAACGGAAATTATAATGAAAAGGAAGATTACCTTGTTTGATCAGCGCTTCTAGATTTTCCGGATCTACAATATCTCACCCCATACATCTGCATTTCTCTTCGACTTAGCAGCTTTCGTGTTAAACATAACACAAACAAACTTTTAATTTAATTGACAATCAACAGGGATTGGGATTTAATTTTTCATATTGATTTGAGCAGCAAAGTGTGAGTTCTAGGAGAAGAGAGGGTGATTGTAGGGAAGCAACTGCGGTTATGCGGAACGTTGACGTTTGCGAGGTAGAAGATTGAGGTAGTTAAGAGTGGATAATGAGGAAGAAAGTAGATGGAAAAAAGAGAAAATGTGAAGATCGCTGGGAAGAACGCGAGGAAATGAAAAGGGGGAGAGCCACTAACTAACCTAGCAGTAGTAGTGGGGCACATATAGTGGGATGGGGAATGATGGGTTTGCCCGCTAACATTTTATTTTCCGCATTCCATTATAAAGAGGGGAGAGGGTTTCTCGGAAGCTCAAAAAATCTTCACCAAACCAAAGTATTTGTATTATTATAAAGATATATATGTAAATAACAGGATTGATAAAATAGCATTAATTGTGATTAATGGAAATGAATAGGGAAATGAATGGAGGATACAACAGTAAGAGAAATGGAATGAACGAGGAATGATAATAACCAATTACAAATAAATTATATTAATGAGAATGTTGTATAATAGACAGGCTTATCCTAAGGACAAGTGGAAATTATAACTTAGGTTATAATAAACGATAAACAAAATTGTATAACTTATGTAATGAAATAAGTTGTACTTAATTATAAATTAAGTAATCTGCAAACTTGAGAGTCTGGAATCTGCTGATAGGAATAACAATGTTAAAAGCTTGTCCTAGGGACAAGTGGGAATTAAAACACAAGTTATAATAATTGGTAAGGAAACTTACTAGTAGACCTAAGTTAAGAGAACTAAGTTAATAAGTAAACAAAAGACAAGTTGTAGTGATAATGTAAGATGAAATTATGATTAAATAAGAAAGTAGGGGAGAAACTTATGAAATGAAATAAGTTATATTTAATAATAAATAATAAATGACATGTTAAACAGAAAACAAGTGAATTGAGATATACTTAATAGCATATTACGTATAACATGTTATTGTAACTATGAAATCAAACAATAATATAAAGGGATTGTGGTTTACAGACCTTGGATCACAATCTAGAGAATAACATGTTGTGGGCTTATTAAGAAACTTAAATGGGTTAAGTTATATGACTGAAATTAATAAGCAAGAGGAACTTGGTAACTTGAATAAGAAGTCAATGTGAATGGTAATAACCAAGTTAAATGGAAACCGATGAGGTAGAGCAAGCACATAATTGAATGTTTAGACATAGGGTTTAATAACACATTAAACTGAGGCGCTTGGAGCAGTCCGTATGTTTAAGGGTGAATAACCCAACGGGGTAGATCATCGTGGCATCATGAGGAACGAGGGGAGAGCACATTCATCTAATTATTCTATAGGCTCCGAAGGACTGGAAAGGGAAGCACACGACTTCTTGGGACGTGGAAGGTTCCCCTGGTAGTCCTCTGTGGTGGTGTAGTGTTCGGGCTGTGCTCACAGAGGTTGGGTCTGCGCGTAACTACCCAGTGAGTAGCCTTGACTGCAAAAGTAGTTTTGCAATCAGAAAGCTGCGACGAGGTGGCACTAGGGTGACTCGGCGATCACCTCAACAGAGAGGTAGGGGTCACAACCAACAAGGATAGTAAATCATTGGGTACCCGTCATCGGCAACCGGTAGGATGCGAAAAGACTAGAGCTAAACCCAAGATGACATCCACCTTTCACTATTGAGGCACGATGGTTGAGGGAAGACGCCAACTGGGTGTGTAGATTGTTTGTTAGGGGCAAGTTGCTTAGCTCTTGTTGTCATTACTAGTTGAGGGAGGGGCTGAGGTGGGGCCATAACCACCATGAAAAACAGACCTGAAGGAAATCTGTATTTTGAGGCTCTTAAAGGCGGGCCTGTACAGATATGGAAAAGCTCCCGAACGAGTTCTGTGTTTCTTGTACAACCCTACCATGGAACTCGGTGCACATTAGAGGTTATTGCGGTTAAGGCATCGAGTACGATTGACGATACATACATGGGAAAGTCTAGATACATGCATGTCTTCTTTGGGTAGTGTATCGTAGGTTCGAGGGCATTACTCTGCGATCTGATTCAATCAAAGGTGGCAGTCCGTATGCTTACGTAGCATGATGATGGAAGATATATGCGAAGCGTAATATTTTTATTAGATATCCGTACACCACTCAGTCATAGGATGAGGGATTACATATATTTCAGTGGTGTTACGGCTGAGACCGTGCGAGTGGGGTACCATGAGGTGTACTTAAATTGGGGATAGCTACATGTGTACTTTATTAGGCTAATCCACTGGGGAGTAAATAGGTACGAAGTGTGTGTAAGCCATGAGTGTTGTTAACCCAAGTAACCTAATAAATAAGAAAATGTGTTTGAACGGTATATGTAGGGTTTTCCAAAATGTATAGTTTAAATGCAGTCACCAGAACTTGTATTCTGACCCCTTCCTCATAACATACTCGTAGGTTAGATTTGTGGCAAAGATATGATAGCTTTGGATACTGGTTAGGTAGTATTATTAATACAGTAAGGATATACTTTGATTATAGTATACTTTGTCCATTCCTCTATGAGATATTTTCTATCTCTATCCTTTCTGCAGGATACCAGAGCAACCAACACGAGTTTCGATGGATTAAAATTTAAAAAAAAATCGGTCTGTCAGGATTCGGGTTGTTACAAAAATAGAATTTGAAAACAGAATTTGAAAATCAGAATTTGAAATTAATTTGAATTTGAACCTGGAGTGCTATTCTGAGTCTTACATAATGTAGACTCTATAACTATACTTATCTTGAACTCTTGAATACTCATAAGTCTTGAAATATGTCTGAATTCTGAATCTCTAACATCTTTAAAATGTACTGTCTTCAGTAATATTTCCTCTATATAAATCCTGCATATGTGTGTGTGTATATATATATATAAATTCTAGATAGAGGTGTTAGTATATATTTTATAATCAATTAATATTGAAATAAGGTTGTTGTCATCAAAACTCCATTCTCTAACAATCTCCCCCTTTTTGATGATGCCAACCTTAGTTTATAAAATATCATACCTGTATATACCTGTTGATGATCATCCTTCAAATACTCTCCCTGTCTATATAAATCCTATAAACTATTTCCTGTATTTTATAATTTCTCCCCCTTTGGCATTATCAAAAAGAAATTCTAAAACTACTCCCCCTAAATTGTATAACTTTCTAAATTAAACCTATAAGAAACTAACTGACTACTAATTCAAAGTACTATACTCCCCTTTAATCTATATAAACGTATAATACTAATTACTGACATTATGATAATCAAATACAAACCAATCCAAGTATTATATTTACATTTGTTGATATCAATTATAAAAACCAAATCAAAAGCACACCACATCATATGTCCTAATATGTACAAGTTTCAAGTTATAAAATCCAATTCAAATTCAAAAAAATCAATCAAATCAATCATACCAATCAATTAAACGTTCCTTGGGACTTCAACCCAACCATCTTCTCCAAAGATAGGATCCTTTTTGATGACTTCCCAATCCTCATCTTCTTTGGTTGGTGGAGCCTTTGTGAGATTATTATCTTCATCTCTGAAAAGAGAGGAGATTAGCCACCGAATTGCGTCAAAATGTTTCTCTTGTTGCTCAAACACCTTTATTTGGCTAAGTTCGAGATGACGCTGGGTTCGTAGAATGATAGAGGATATTTTTGAAAGAATTCAAGGTTTCTTCTTGATTTCCACTAAGATTATGAATTGGATTTGCCATGGATTTGATAAGAAATGAATAACGAAGAAGGAGAAATAGAATATTAAAATTTTCTGGAAGAAAAATACTTAAATAGGGTCTGGAGTTCGTTGGATTTTAAATGGACATGAGTAGTATTTAATTTTAAAATATGAAACAATTTGAAAATATGGCAGTTATATGTCAACATATACATAAATGTATGTCGACATATGCTATATAAAAAAATTGATTTTTTTTTTGAATTTTGAATCTTTTGAGCTTATATTAACTATAATTAATTCTAAAGTTTTTACAGAGACTTAATGATGATTTTAACATAAATAAAACTCCATTCATTACTTGATAGAAAGCAAATACATCCAATTAATTAAGACACACTAAGTATGAGATTTGAAAGCAAAACATGAGCAAATACTTAGAGATAATTTAAACTAGATAGTATAGTTTTCTAGTGATGATGAGGTAGGTGAGATTCAAAGCTTTCTTCCCATCTTGACCATAAACTTGGTCATTTTGGAGAAGTTCTCCTTAAGATTCTTTTGATTGTTGACGATTTTGACTTGATTTTGAACAATTGTCTCTTTGGAAATATGTCTAGTGTTGGTTGGACAATCAACACTTTCTAAATAAGTTTCTTCTTCTTCTTTGACTTCCATTGGAGCTTGCTCTTGTTGCATTTGAGCTTGTTTGGCTTCGAATGTTTCATATGGCTTGAAAGTGGGAGGAATTTGCATGAGGTGTATGTTCGATGAGTCAAACACTTTTCTAGGCACAAACTCTTCTCCATGAAGGTCAACTCCAAAGTATTTGAAGATACGAGTGAGGTAAACACCATAGTAGAGAGTGTTTTCTCTTGAAGACAATTCTATGGGCTTAATTTCATTTAAAATCATGTCTGCCCAATTGATAGTATAACTACCCATAATAGCAAAGAGAGCCTTTTGGACTTTAAAAGTTGGATTGTTGAAATTTCCGAAATAGGGAGTGATGGTATGTTGGAGGAGAAGGTTTACTATTTTTGTTTTTGGACGAAAGAAGCGATTTTTGAACTCCATTGGATCATCGTCTTCAAATATGTCATGACAGGTTTCTAATTCGGTTTCATCGATTCGAAATCCGAAAAATCCGAGCCCATGCTTCTACAATTTAGAATAGTGCCTAAGAGTTTGGCATCGAGAACAATTTGCGTACCTTTGACGCTACTCCAAATTTGATCATCGTTGCCTTCGTAAAATCCAGGATTAAGATTTGTATAGAACATCTTGACGAGTTTGGGATAACACACTTCGTCGTTATCATGAGAATCAATTAGACTTAGGAATTCATTGTGTTGAAATAGAGAAGTAAGATCATAGGATGAAAATTCACTAAATATGGCGAAAGAACCCGTGTTAACTTTAGCATTGGCTACATAGTCAACATAAGTATTGATAGCTTCTTTGTTATTATGAAGATAACTTTTGGTGTTTTTGGTTAACTTCAATTTCTAAGTTGAACTTGAGGAAGCCATTGAATTGATAGTATTAAAGAGAATATATATGAAGAATATTGATTTGAGTTGTGAATGAAAAGTAGAAAGGATAGATGTATATATAGAAATTGAATGAATTGAATAAGCGCAACTTTTCAGATTTATATGACACCTTTTCAGACCTTAGGAGTTGGTGAAAAGTTGGAGGGAAGTTTGAAAGTTTAAACCTTTGAAATTCAAATTTTGAATTTCAAATTACTGGTCATATATGTCGACATATACACATATGTATGTCGACATATGTACTCATTATTAAGGGAAATTTGATTTTTGTGAAATGTGATTTATATTATCGATTTATATTTATGGTTTATTGATTTCCTGAAATAATTCTAATCCTATCAAACACACATACAATTTATTTTATTATTTTATTTGTTATTTATTATTATATTATTATTTTGAATTTAAAAATTCAAATTTCAAATTCAAATTTCAAAATTCAAATTTAAATTTTTAAATTTTTTATTTCAAATCAAAGCAATCAAACAAAGCAACCATTCAACCAAATAAATTTAAAAATTAGTTAAGGCGTACCCGGTTTTTAGATCATTTTCTTCGAAAATTTCTGAATTGTCGTAAAGCATATAGTCGAATTTATGGTTTTTGGTTCTTCATCACTTGCTGATGAATCTGAATCGTCTGACATTGCTGCGTATTATTTCTTGCTCTGTCTCGGCGAATTGATGTTGTCTATTTGTTGAGTCAATTTATCTGGATATGGACACATTTTCTTTATATAGCCTGGTTTGTTCCAGTTATAACATCGACCATCATTACTTCTTCAACTTCCTTGGTTATAATTTTTCCTTCTATATCTCATAAATTTTCTAAAATGACTTGTCATAAGAGCTGTTTCTTCATCATCTTCACTATTCGAGTTAGAATCATTTGTTGTTGCTTTGAATGCAATAGATTTCTTCTCAATTGGCCTATTTTCTTTTCTCTTCTATAATTGGACTTCGTAAGACATCAGATTTCCGATTAACTCCTCAATCTTCATTTCATTGACATTACTGGCTTTTTCAATTGCCAAAGTTTTTTGATCCAATTTTGAAGTTAATGAACTAAATATTTTTCTGACGTAGTCAGTTTCAGAATAAGTTTTTTCAAGTGTTGTTAATGAATGCACTATCTCTTGAAATTTGCAATACATATATGAAATAGACTCATTCTCATTTATTTTGAATAATTCAAACTGATTGACTAACATTTCTACATTAGTTTGTTTAACTTTATAAGTTCCTCCAAGAGTAACTTGTAAAGTTCTCCAAATTTCATAAGCAGTTTTACATACTGACACACTATTAAACTCATTCCTATCTAATGAACAAAATAACATATTCATGGCTTTAGAATTGCTTTGTGCAGCAATCATTTGTTCATTGGTCCATTGTGCAAAAGCAGTTGTGGGTTCAACAAATTCATTTTGTATTCTATTCCATGTGTCTAATCCTACTGGCTGTAAATATATTTTCATTCTACATGCCCAATATGAATAATTACTACCGTTAAACAGCGCTGGTTTGATAGTGGACTGACCCTAGACAAAAGAACTATTATTGCTACCAGTGTTGTTCGTTATTATCACTATATTCAAAAATCATATTATGAACTTTTTGAAAGACCTTTCTCGAATACCAATTGTTAGGGATTGCAGAACGGATCTTTAAGGAAAACAAACACTAGAGGGGGGTGAATAGTGTTTTTGAGAATTTAAACAAAATCTAAATATATATAAACTTCAATATGAATCAAGCATCATAGAAACAATACAAACATAGAATCAAACACAAATGCAAAGATAAACAAAAGTAAAGTACAGAAAAGGAAAGAACACACCGGATTTTAAACTAGTTCGAAATTGCTCCACGTCCAGTCTCACGCAACGCTGGATTGCGTAGAGTTTTATTACTATATCACTATCCAATTATAATTCTCCTTGATTTCATGGCTACAATGGATACCACCGATTCCACCCACACACTTGATCAAGTATACCTTCCTTGATTTCACGACTACAAGGGATACCACCGATTACCCGTCCTTGATTTCACGGCTACAAGGGATACCACCGATTCCCTTACACAACCCAAACTATTACAAACAACCCTATAACTCTTCAATAGCACTTGATCCAGAGAGTAATGAGTAGAGAGCATAGAGAGAATAGATTAGCGAAAAAATAATTGAATTCGGTAAAGTATAGGTGTAGAAATCATAAAAATAATGGTGTAATGAAAGAGAGTGGAAATGGAGAAGAAGAAGTGATTAAAAATTCGAAATCAGACCCTTTTTATAGTGTGTGAAAGGTTGCAACGCTTCAGAACAGTAACACCCCGTATTTTTAAGATAATAAAATAATAATAACTTAATTAAGTAATGAGAATTAAGTAAAAGGACTACGCCATTGCGTCTGTCTCAGAATTCTGGTCAAGATAGACACCTAGTTTGCGTAAAACGGACATCATATGAAGAAGTTATTAAGCCTAGAAGTTTGTATATGCACAAGATATATATATATATATATATATATATATATATATACGTACGCAAACAAATTTAAATGTAAAATAAAGAATAAAATAAGGAATGCATGTAATAAATACATGCATTGAAAAAAAATGTAATGCATGCATTGAAAGAAAGAAAGGACTGGTTGCATGCAATGTAAATATGTTGCATGCACTGATTTGCAAACATAGTGCATTAACATTAAAAGAAAAAGAATCATGCAATGGTTTAATTTAAGTATTGTAACTAACATGAAAAATAGAAGTAAGGAGAGAATAATAATTTTCATTGTTCTAAGACTTACTAACAAAATAATTCATAGCTCAATTGGTTAAGGCATTGGATTTGTAACATAGAGGTCGGGTGTTTGAATCCCGACGGTGGCATAATTTTTATCTTTTTTTTAGAGAGGGCCAACTGAACATGCAAATATATATATATATATATATATGTATATGTATATGTATACAAATTCAAATTTTGAAAGGATAAGAACGTACATATAAGGAAATAAAGAAAATACATGTATATATATGAGAATATATATATATATATATATGCATAAATATATGTTGTAACGACACGGATTTCGCTCGATCTGAATCGATTGCTAAATCGACCAAGACCGTTCGAATCCCGTATATGCTAACTGTGGGTATACAACACATCAGAACAAATAACAGAAGACTTTTATAAACATCATAATAATGTTGCATCAGAGTACAGAATATCAGTGTATATCGAAATATAATACAACGGAAGATTAATTTACATCAAATGTAATACAATGCACAGCTGAAATAAATAAATAACACAGCGAAAGACGATAAACGCACTGGACACAGCTTTAAGCTTCGATCCAGAATCATGTTTATATATATGCAAAATAAACTACTCGACTGCCCGTGTGGAAAATAGGGGCACCCGAGTTTGCAAGGGAAAAGAAAACTATAGGTCAGTCATGGGACTGGTATGAGAAACTCTAAACAGTTATAATTAACTTATTTAATAATATGGCATATCACGGGACCACGCCGCTAACTCGGAACATGTTTACCCCCATGAATGCCAGTGTATAAACAACAATCAATATAGATATATGGATCTACTATGCATCAATCAACATGAATATCCCAATCTACCCATTTAGATTAATCACCACACGTAGATTTTCTAAATCCAATTCAATTTATAGAAATTATTCCTTTGGACTTTATTCCCGATTTCTTATTTCAAATCATTTGAAATACATATCTAACTTTCTATATCAAAGTAGATTTCACTTCGGGATCTCAAATCAAATCGTTTGGAAATATAATTCCAAAACATAACAATGCATACAGACAAGTATGCAACCAAATATCATGCTCCCCATCGACAAGGCAAAGGGTACGCACCCAGCAACTCGATATATAAATGTGCACCTACCCCACATAGGAGCAGGCTACACCGACGATGCACCTCCCACAAATGGAGAGCATACCCCGCCCTCTCATGCATACTTTTAGTCTCAGGGTTACCCGAATCTTTAGCCACATACTAAATCATTTCATATCCCGAAGTAGGGAAAATCATTTCACAATACAATAATCACAAGTACTTTTAAACTATAGTACCTCACATCAGTAATTCACACATATGATCAGTCACTATTAATCACATAACCTTTGAGCTCGTACGTCTCAAAGAAGGGTGTTAAGCAAGAAAATAAATTCTCCGCCACCAAACAGATACATCATCAATAGACACTAATCGAATATGCGATGAACCACAATGTAACACATAATACATTTCTAAATCATTTTAGAAATCATCGGGTTTCGGGCCTCGAAATCCTTTCTGTTTTATAAAACATTTTTATAAAACATTCCCTGTCTAAAATCGGGAATATATTTCTTTTCACTGAAGGAAAATATCATTTCAAAATCATTCATTAAACTTGAAATGAACTCCACATCGCTAAACACCTTATCGTCAAATCCTGAAGTGTTTCACAAGGTGTTAACACACAAATATTTCTGCCCAACCCAATGCTAAATGTAAAAGCATATTTTGCTCATAAACTGGTCGAGCACAATCCAAACATTCAATCAATCCAATTTGACATTAAATATAAGGTTTTTAATAGAGATAGTATCGACTTATATTCAACATCAAATCCTGAAACCAACAGATATCATATCGGGAATAACGATATCGATATCTTCCAAATTCCCATCACAATATCTGTATAATCACGGAATCCAATATCAAAAATGTCCGAAGATAATTTCAATTCAAATCCAATCCAATTTATTTATTTATAACCATTGGATTATTTTTCTAGTTAATAACTAGTTCGTTTCGATAAAAATCTATTTTTATCTTTTCAAATATGGGATTTTCAGCCCAAGTCTTTCCAAATCATTTATTATGATTTTACACAAATTATTGATAATTTTAATAATTTTATCAAGGCACGTACAGTCGATTTCCATCAAAGGCCATCGAACTACACTTACAGCGACCTTTTCCAAATTTGATTTGGACATAATTCCAAATCTAACCATTAGATTTCAAATTCCTCATATTCATTAGAAAGCTCTTTTTGATACGAACCTATAGTTCCGGTTTCAGGAGAATCCGACGGTCAGATCTCCTGAAATGTCCGTTCGAAGTTAATGGTCGAAATTCGCGAACTGCCGTAGCGCGGCGCATTCTATTCAGGCCATTATATTATATATATAATATATATAATATATATTTTGTAACACCCCACACCCGCTACGGAAAGTTACAACAAGACAGATATAAGAGAGAATTTACAACAAGACGGAAAGTTACAACAAGACAGATATATAGAACAGAAAAGTTACAACAAGACAGATATAAGTAATACTTGAGAATTTAAAACATCATTTCATTGCAGCGGAAAGTAAAACATGTTTGGTTACATCACAAAACCATAAACAAGAGTCAAGTACATAATATCCATCTTGATAAAACAAAAGTACATAATCCCACTACATGAACTAATAGCTATAAAAGAGAAGATAAGCTGAGCTTTACATCAATGGTCCAAGCTCCAAAAGACAGATAAAGCGATCTGATCAAAGTCCACTAGCACTAGGCCCATCTGAGAACCTGAGGGTTGGAAAAAAAAGATAAAAACAACGGGGTCAGACATAAGTCTGAGCGAGTCCTATACCCTTAACAATACAATCATTAAAGTAATTAGGGTATGATATAAACCTGGTACGGTACAACTGGGGATAAATGACTACACTAAGCAGCCAACTAGACTTAGGATGAACTAAGATAACGGTAAAGACGCATCTACCCACCCAAGGGTAATACTAAACTGCACCACACCAGATCTACCCACCCAAGGGTAATTCCTACACTGCACCACACCAGATCCACCCACCCAAGGGTAATTCCTAACTTAAAGATTGATCCCACTAAGTGTACTTAGTAATCTTAATAGTAGTTTCGTGTACCCCTAGCTGACTACATAGGTGCCGTCTGCCCCTATCTCCACTAGGTGTACCCACTACTCCCATTCGATCGGCTCCCTAACGTAGAAACCCGTGTTGGCCCCACAGTGGGTTGTATCACTCCCCAAAGTGGCAACCCGATACAACCAACGGTGCACGGCTTATACCTACACGATGCAACAATGTCTTACCTACCAGCCCGGGTCCACACACGCATATGAAACCCGTTGGACTTGCGTTGCCACCGCTAACCCGTTTTGGCCTCTTATAATCAAGCCCAGTACGCGTGTCCCGTCCTCGACATGGGTTGAGCCCAATAAGATACATATGGGTTACTGGTTGAAATGGGCCCCCACAAGCTACCCACCTAAGCTTGTCCCTTCTAGTGTATCCCACTTAACCCTTTTTAATAATCATGTCCACTTATATGTTCAAAGTTTGGTTAAGTCATCTAATCATATTTCAATTGCCACTCAAGGCACCCACTAGATTTCCACATGCCACCCAAGGCACTTACTTGATTTCCACATGCCACCCAAGGCACTTACTTGATTTCCACATGCCACCCAAGGCACTTACTTAACCCTTTAATCATGTTTAATTACATGTTCCACTTTGGTTAAGTATTCTAATCGTATTTTCTATTGCCACCCAAGGCAACCACTAGATTTTCCACATGCCACCCAAGGCACCCACTTAACCCCTCATGTCCCTCTACATGCTAATATGGTTAAGTGTTTCTTAATTGATTAAGACCGTAACCCTTGTAAAGACCTCTCACATTAGACTATCTTTTATGGCAGCTGGATTTGCCGGTCGGGTCCGGGCAGCCTTACGCCATAACCGAGTCTAACCTCGTGTCTTTACACTTGTCACGTATTTAGTTCATGCCTAAGACCTCTCACATTGGGCCAACCATTTGTAGCCGCTGGATTTGCCGGTCGGGTCCGGGCAGTCTTGTGCTACAAAAGGGTCCAACCTCGTGTCTTAGTCGATTAATTACACCTAATTAATCACCCCCCATAATTTGTATTAATTATCCCTAATTAATTACAAATTTAACGATGTACATAATTGACTCAATTATGTCCATCCACTTTATGGTATGCATAATCATACCAACTTCACACAATTTTGTTAACATGAATATTAACCCCATCGTTCCCCACGTAATACGTTGACATGACATACTTAAAAGGGAAGATTCATCACAAACACAATGGGTTCAACTTGCATAACATTAGCATCAACATGGGTTTTAAAGGTGTCAACTTGCATATATGACCATAGCATCAAACCCAACTAGCATAAATAATCAACCCAACTTGCATGAATCACATATGTCATAAAGAGGGTAACTTGCATAAGTTACTTATATCATACAAAGGGGTAAACTTACATATGTATGTATGACATACAAAGGGGTTAACTTGCATATGCATGCATATCATACAAAGGTGTAAACTTGCACATGTTACTTGCATATAATCAACCACCAAACTTGCATAACATGTCATGAACTTGCATATAATCAAACACCAAACTTGCATAACATGTTATATATGAACTTGCATATAATCAAACACCAAACTTTCATAACATGTTATATATATGGACTTGCATATAATCAAACACCAAACTTGCATAACATGTCATGAACTTGCATATAATCAAACACCAAACTTGCATAACATGTTATATATATGGACTTGCATATAATCAAACACCAAACTTGCATAACATGTTATATATATGGACTTGCATATAATCAAACACCAAACTTGCGTAACATGGTGTCATAATGGATCAATGTTTATCATGGTGATTTGCATCACTAGCATCATGAGCATATAACATCGATTACACTCAACTTGCATAACTAGCATCATGAACATATAACATCAAACTTGCATAACTAACATCATGAACACATAGCATATGATAACATAACTTGCATTGATCCACATTCATAGCCATAACCTCATTATATCCTATCATAATCATTTCAACAATTGGTCATTAAGGCTATAGTACTCACAACTTGTTGATTAGCACTCCTATGAAGAAGATTAAGTTGCTAGAGTTGATTAGAAGTTGATTTGAGAAGCTATCTTCTTCTACAAATTGATGGAGGCTCCTTCAAGTTGCATTTTGACGGCATAACGACGTTGTATCTGTTTTTAGTATGAATTAGGGTAGTCTTAGGGTGTATTTATAGAATTAGGATGTAGTTTAGGCCCTTAGATTAATCTAGATTAGGTTAGAGCCGTTAGATTTCGTCACAAGCCCTAAAACACAGCCCAAACCCCTTCAGATTGCACCCAGGCCAAACTGGTCGACAGGGGGGGGGGGGGGGTCGACCCCTGGTCGACACATGGGTCGACCCCTGGGTCGACACCTGGGTCGACCCCTTGGGGGGGGTCGACACCCATGTCGACCCTAGTGTCGACTCCCTCTGTCTGGCGGGAATTTTCCCGCCTCTTCTGAAATCTGTTTTGAATTTTCTGAAAACTTCTTCGGGCCTTAACTGGGTCATACGGACTCCGATTTTCGAAAACTCGTACTCTATTTCGCGTATTTTTCCGAGATGAACGCAATGGCATAGCCCGTTTCCCATGATTCAGATTTTAAAATTTAATTCTGCCCTGATTTATATCAAAACAAGTTATTCAACATACGGGGTGTTACATTCTCCCCTACTTAAAGGATTTCGTCCCCGAAATCTCTAAGTCAAGAAGAACGTATCCTACCAACCAAACAACCATCTACTCAAACCATCAAACACTGGCATCCATTGTCCTTAAAGGTTCTAATGCTGTATGAACATATGCAAAAAGTGTGTGTATATGTTTCCTGTCTAATGCAAAATCAGGTGGTCTACTGATTCAGTTAACCTCCTTAATGCAAACCATGATAGTGTCATGCATCCAATATGTATGCGAAAGAATCCTATCGACACATACTATTACTACATGTGTGCACAACCATACACCAAAATGCATCATCCATATGACAACACAACCATTATACATCCATTAATATAGCTACCTACAAACAATTATATGCAATATGCAATATGAAGTGACTGAGCCGATCTAGTGTCTAAAGTGTGTGTATATGCATCCACGAGCAACCACTAGCAAACACTTGCATCCACGCGCATCCATCAGTCATAACATGTCTCAAACACATGTTTCAACCATAGGTTTACCCTATCTAAAGGTCAAAGGTACTAATGAGAGGACATACTAAAGATAAGATAAGTACTAGTCAAACGATAAAGGAGAAGTTAAAAGACATACCCTCAAAAAGGAATGGGTACAGTGAACGCATCTTCGCTTCTGTCTCCCAAGTAGCATTGCTCTCATCCTCTCCCCATTGCACTTTTACTAGTCGAACCTCTCTATTTCTCAACTTCCTAATCTCTGACCCAAGGATGCGGGTAGGAGCTCGTCGAATAGTCGCATCACGCTCTACCTCCACTTCTCTAAGCAAGCTCGGCTCTACCACCTCTGCGGTCTCATGTAGGCACTTCCTTAAATGTGACACATGGAATACGTCATGTACCCCACTGAGTCTCTCGGGCAGATCCACTCTATATGTCATCTGTCCAACCCTTTCCTTAATAGGAAACGGTCCTACAACCCTTGGTGCTAACTTCCCAATGGACCCAAAGTGAACAACATTCGTAATGGAGATACTTCGACAAAGACCATGTCCCCAACATCAAACTCAAGATCCATCCTCCTCTTATCCGCGTAAGATTTCTGCCTGTCTTGCGCTGCTTTCATCCTTCTTCAAATCAAATCAATCTTTTCCGAAGTCTCTCTAACCATATCAGGCCCAAGCAAGATCTTATCCGTAAATTTCCATGAACATGTAGGTGATCGGCAAGGCCTTCCATAAAGAGCTTCGAAAGGAGCCATACCAATACTAGACTGAAAGCTGTTATTATACGCGAACTCCACCAATGGAAGATGCTCTTCCTATGTACCTCCAAAATCTAAGATACATAGCCTCAAAAGGTCTTCTAGAACATGATTCACCCTCTCGATATGGCCGTCCGTCTGAGGATGATATGCAGTGCTCAAACACAACTGAGTCCCTACTGCCTCTTGCAAACTCTTCCAAAATTCGCTAGTGAAGATAGGATCTCGATCACTCACTATGCTAGAAGGTACCCCATGCAATCGAACTATCTCTCGAAGGTAAACTGAAGCTAGCCATGGAGCAGTCCTCTTGCTCTTCACGGGTATGAAATGGGCGCTCTTAGTAAGTCTGTCTACCACAACCTAAATTCCCGTATTACCCTTCCTCGATCTCGGTAACCCATCAATAAAATCCATCGAGACGCTATCCTACTTCCATTGTGGAACTTCCAATGGGTGAAGCAACCCACCGGGTTTCTTTTGCTCCGCTTTCACTTGTTGGCACACCAAGCATCTAGCGACATACTCGGCCACATCTTTCTTTATACCGGCCCAAAAGAAAACTCGCTTCATGTCTTGGTACATCTTGTCCCCACCGGGATGAATGGTCATCTTCGAACGATGCGCATCCTTAAGTATAGCCTTCCTCAAACCCTCGTCTTGCGGTACAAAGTCTACCGTCTCTACGCAACCACCCCCTATCGTCTAGGCTGTACCTACTCAAATGGCTGGACGACTCCCCCTTTATGAGCTTCTCTACTAACTCAACCAACTGTGGGTCATCCCGCTGTGCCTCGCCAATCCATCCCAAAAGAGTAGGTCTGATCTCTAAGAATGCTAGCAAACCGTGTATAAAGTCAACGGAAGGTCTGAAACCAAACATCGAGATAAATTCCAAGCTTCGTCGTTCCACGAGCAATGGACTCAAGGACAACCTTTTTCTGCTTAAGGCGTCTGCCATCACGTTACCCTTGCCAGGGATATACGCTATCTCGAAATCATAGGATGCCAAGAATTCCATCCACCTTTGTTGTCTTAAGACCATGCGCTCGAAGAGTCTCCAACACTTCCCTAAGATGTAGGGCATGCTTTTCTCCACTTCTAGAGAAAACCAAAATATTCTCCCATGCAAAATCGTCACAACTATCCATCTCTCACGCAGACCATCCTAGTCGAACTCGACATTCCCCAAGTGCAAGCCCCAAAGGCCTAAACCAATATCAGACAAACACCCAAGGGATACCTCCTTCGAATTCAGATGACCTACGTGAGATGATACTAGTAAAAATGGCTAAATAATTAAGCACTTGTCAAAATCTGGATATCCTTGCCAGTCTCACTCCAAAACCACCGTTGATCAATTAACTGGCTTTGCTTAACCTATTAAGCACATACGAAAACTTATTTCGCTCTTAGAAAAGACCAAGATGTCATCCACAAAGACCACTACGAGGTTATTTAGGTACTCTTTGAACACCCTACTCATCAAATCAACAAAGTATGCGGGGGCGTTCGTCAAACCAAATGGCATCACAAGCCACTCATAGAAACCATCCGGAGTCCTAAAGGCGGTCTTCTCTATACTATCCTCAGCCACTCCCAACTGATGAAACCCCGTGGCTAAGTCCAACTGCGAAACACTGAGGCGCCAACCAACTGATCAAAGAGATCATCAATCCTCGGCAATGGGTGTCTATTCTTCTTTGTGAGTTTGTTGAGTTCTCTACATTCTACACAAAGTCTGAGGGACCCATCTGCCTTCGTGGCAAAAACTACTTGAGCACCCCACTTCGATATACTTCGTCTTATGAACCCTTTCTCAAGCAACTCCCCTACTTGCTTATGGAGTTCCCTCCTCTCACAAGGAGCCATGTGGCGCACTGGCAAATATACTGGTTTAGCATTGTCCACCAGATATATTCGGAAGTCTCTCTCCCACTTCGGAGGTAAGCCCTTCACCTCCTCAAACACATCCGAGTATTCCCGGACCACTCTAACAGATCGCAAACTCTCGACCGAAGCGTCAAGCGATTCAAGATAACTTAGCATAACAGAATCCATGGGATTTCAAAAGATCTCGAGAGTGTTACCCAAGCGGGTCATAAGCCTAACAACTCTCCTTTCACAACCAAGAATGGCACCATTACTGGATAACCAGTCCATGCCCAAAATCAACCCATAGCCCGTGAAGCCCGAACAAAAGC
Source organism: Allium sativum (assembly GCA_030737875.1). Classification (NCBI taxonomy): domain Eukaryota; kingdom Viridiplantae; phylum Streptophyta; class Magnoliopsida; order Asparagales; family Amaryllidaceae; genus Allium; species Allium sativum. The sequence goes on along the minus strand of JASFAX010002661.1, from coordinate 13,129 downwards.
ATCACATCTAAACTCAACGCTAAGTATGGAAATCTTCAAACCCAAACATATCATGGACAAATAAGTGGAGCCCCCAATTAGGTTTGAAACAACCAAGGGATCATCTACTAAACTGGTGTCTAGGTGCAGTGACTCAACTAATGATGATGAGATAAACGAATGTGATGCGCCAGAGTCGAATAAAGTTCGAACAGGATGATCGAGAGAACCAAATTTCAACCTCGACGGTCCTACCCCCATCAGGTATACCCGTCGTGAGGGAATACATCTACCCTCCAGAAGATCCTGTACTTTGTCCTTACCTCCTTGGACAGTCCTAATAAGGTGTCCTATTTCTCCAAAACAACTAGCCTTCTACTTCACATTCTCCTTTCGTGGCCTTCTAACCACGATGAGGTTTCGTCCTTTATTTACCTAACAGCTATTTGAACCTTCCTCCCTTGTTCATCATAAAGGTACCCACAAGCCCTCCACCTCCTTGGACTAACTTCTTAGCCCGACAAACGTCTAAGTCCCTTGAAGTGGTTCTTCCGTCCTTCATACGGAAGTCCTTATTTATCTTAAAAAGACATCTATACGCGGAGGGGAAATTCAAAATGAGAAAGAGGAAGAGATTCAAAACAGAGAATCGAAGGAAGGATATATGGCTCTTGGGGATTATGTTCTTTTCTTTCAAAAACTTTTCTCTTAAAAGACATGTTTTTGAAAATACTTCTTCCAAAAGTGTTTTTAGAAAAATAGTTTTCTAGAAATTTTATCTGTTCCGGTAACCTTAAGCTCTGATACCACGTGTAACACCCCACACCCGCTACGGTCACTCACTAAGGGAATGCCATAACATCGGTGGAGTATCTTAAGTGAATATAGAACAGAAAAGTTACAACAAGACAGATATAAGTAATACTTGAGAATTTAAAACATCATTTCATTGCAGCGGAAAGTAAAACATGTTTGGTTACATCACAAAACCATAAACAAGAGTCAAGTACATAATATCCATCTTAATAAAACAAAAGTACATAATCCCACTACATGAACTAATAGCCATAAAAGAGAAGATAAGCTGAGCTTTACATCAATGGTCCAAGCTCCAAAAGGCAGATAAAGCGAGTGTAACACCCCACGCCCGCTATGGTCACTCACTAAGGGAATGCCATAGCATCGGTGGAGTATTTTAGTGAATATAGAACAGAAAAATTACAACAAGACAGATATAATTAGTACTTGAAATTTAAAAATATCATCTCACAACAGCGGAAATAAACATGTCTGGTTACATCATAAAACCACGATAAAAGTCAAGTACAATATCCATCAAAATAAAGAAGTACATATTCCCACTCTCTCATACAATAGCCATAACAAAAGAAAAGATAACTGGATAACTGGAGCTTTACATCTACCCAAGCTCCTAAAGACTGGAACAGCAATCCGATCAAGCTCTACTACCGCTAGGATCCACCGTAGGACCTGAGGGTTGGGAAAAAGATAAAAACAACGGGGTCAGACATAAGTCTGAGTGAGTCCTATAACTTTAACAATACAATCATTAAAGTAACCAGAGAAGACATAAACTTGACCTATGGTAATATCTGGGGATGAATAGCTTCACTAAGCAGCTTGGTAGACTTAGGATAAACTAAGATAACCGTAAGGACGCATCTACCCACCCAAGGATAATTACTAACTGCACCACACCAGTCATTCCTACTTAAAGGTTGATCCCTTCCAAGGACTTAGAAAATTTCCCCAGTAGTCTCGTGTACCCCTAGCCCACTACATAGGTGCCGTCTGCCCCTATCACCACTAGGTGTACTCAGTAATTCTTACCCAGTAGTTTCGTGTACCCCTACATAGGTGCCGTCTGCCCCTATCTTTATTAGGTGTACCCACTACTCCCCATCGATCGGCTCCCTACCGTAGATACCCGTGCTGGTCCCACAGTGGGGTGTATCACTCCCCTAAAGTGGCTACCCAATACTAACGGTGCACGGCTTTATATCTACACGATGCAACAACGGCTTATCTACCAGCCTGGGCCCACACACGCATATGAAACCCGTTGGACTTGCGTTGCCACCGCTAACCCGTTTTGGCCTCTTATAATCAAGCCCAATATGCGTGTCCCGTCACTCGACATGGGTCGAGCCCACAAAGATACGTTTGGGATATTGGTTGAAATGGGCCCCCAACAAGCTACCCACCTAAGCTTGTCATATATCTAGTGTATCCCACTTAACCCTTTAATCATGTTTAATTACATGTTTCCACTTGGTTAAGTATTCTAATCGTATTTTCTATTGCCACCCAAGGCAACCCACTAGATTCCACATGCCACCCAAGGCAACCACAAAATTTCCTCATGCCACCCAAGGCACCCACTTAACCCCTCATGTCCCACTACATGCTACCATGGTTAAGTGTTTCTTAATTAATTAAGACCGTGATCTCCCATAAAGACCTCCCACATTAGACTGGCTGTTATGACCGCCTGGTTAAGCCGGTAGAATCCGGGCAGTCTTACGCCATAACAGAGTCTAACCTCGTGTCTTTACCTTAATCACGTATTTAATTTATGGCTAAGACCTCTCACATTGGGCTGACATTTGTAGCAACTGGTTAAGCCGGTCGGGTCCGGGCAGTTTTACACTATAAATGAGTCCAACCTCGTGTCTTAGTCGATTAATTACACCTAATTAATCACCCCCATATTAATTATCCCTAATTAATATCAAGTTTTCCATAACATGGGTAGACCTAACTCAATAGGTAAATTCCCATGGGGTAGACCTAACTCAATAGGTAAATTCCCACTTATGGTAATTTATTTTTATGGTATGCTTAATCATACCCAATCATTCATTTATTAACATATTTACCAACCCCATCGTTCCCCACGTAAATCGTTCTCATTTCATGACATAAATAAGGGGAAGATCATCACAAATATCATGGGTTTAGCATAAAACTTTGTCATGGGTTAAGAGGATGTCAACTTGCATATATGAGCATATATTAACCCAACTACATATAACCCAAACTTGCATATTATCATACATATGATTTGCATAACATGTTGCATATGAGCTTACATATTATCATACACATATCTTGCATAACATGTTGAACTTGCATATAGTCATTCTCATAACTTGCATAACATGTTAAACATGCATTTAAGCATACACATAACTTGCATAAGCATTCACATACTTGCATAAGCATTCACATACTTGCATAAGCATACATAACTTGCATAAACATGCATAACTTGCATATCATGTCATTTAAGCATATACATATCTTGCATAAGCATTCATATACTCGCATAAGCATGCATAACTTGCATATCACATAAATCTTGCATTTAAACATATACATGACTTGCATAAGCATCCATATACTTGCGTAAGCATGCATAACTTGCATATCACATTAAACTTGCATTTAAACATATACTTAACTTGCATAACTCACTTTGTTAAACATGCATAATTCCACTCATTAAATATGCATAAATCCACTTGTTAAACATGCATATACCAACTTGTTAAACATGGATAAATCAACTTATTAAGCATGCATAAACCAACTTATCAAATATGCATAAACATAGAACAACATAGAGTAACATATCATTATAAATGATTCAAACTCACTAATCCGCATTTAAGACCATAAGTCTCATTACACCCAATCTACTTACTTTAACAATTGATGTTAAAGTGATAGAAACTCACCAAACTCAAGATTAGCAACCTTATGAAGTAGAATTAGTTGCTAACTATGAAGATAATGATGATTAAAGATTGATTAGAGAGTGATTAGCTTGCAACTTCCTTCATAAATTAGTGGAGGCTCCCCTTAGGATTTAATTTGGCGGCATGAGGCCTTCATTTCTATTTTTAGTATGGATTAAGGTAGGGTTTAGGGTGTATTTATAGATTAGGTGAATGTTTTAGGCCCTTAGATTAACCCTAGATTAGATTAGGACCCTTAGATTTCGGAAATCTCTAGAACCAGCCCTCCTAGCCAGCCTGAAACCCAACCTGGTGCAACCTGGTGCACCCAGGTTCAATGGACGGCGCGCCCCTGTCGACAGGCAAGTCGACACCCGTGTCGATAGGCCTGTCGACAGCCCTGTCGACATGGGTAGGGCGGGAATCTTCCTGCCTGACCCCGCCTGTTCCATCCCACAATCTGAAATTTTAAATTTTTAAATCTGTTTTAGTTTTGAATTTTCTGCAAACTTCATCGGGCCATAACTGGGCCATACGGACTTCGATTTTCGAAAACTCGGACTCTATTTTGCGTATTTTTCCGAGACGAACGCAATAACGCAACCCGTTTCCCCTAATTCCCACATCTGAGATTATTTATCCTGTAAATAGTGAATTTTAGTATTAACTAAAATTCGGGGTGTTACATTCTCCCCTCCTTAAAGGATTTCGTCCCCGAAATCTCTAAGCTAAGGAGAATGCATATCCTACCATCCAAACAACCATCTACTCAAATCATCAACCACGGGCATCCATTGTCCTTAAACAGTTTCTAATGATGTATGAGCATATGCAAACGGTGTGTGTATATGTTCCCTATCTAATGTATGAACATATGCAAACCATGATAGTGCCATGCATCCATTATGTATGCGAGAAAACCCTATCGACACATACAATATCTACATGAGTGCACAATCATTCACCAAAATGCATCATCCATGTGATAACACAACCATTATACATCCATAAATATATTTTCCTACACACAATTTTATGCAATATGCAATATGAAGTGACTGAGCCGATCTAGTGCCTAGAGTGTGTGTATATGCATCCACGAGCAACCACTAGCAAACACTTGCATCCACTTGCATCCATCAACCATAACATGTCTCAAACACATGTTTCAACCATAGGTTTACCCTATCTAAAGGTCAAAGGTACTAACGAGAGGACATACCAAAGATAAGATAAGTACTAGACAAGCGATAAAGGAGAAAGTAAAGACATACCCTAAAAAAGAAATGGGTACAATGAACGCATCTTCGCTTCTGTCTCCCAAGTTGCGTTGCTCTCATCTTCTCCCCATTGCACTTTGACTAGCTGAACCTCTCTGTTTCTCAACTTCCTAGTCTCTGACCCAAGGATGCGAGTAGGGGCTCGTCGAATAGTCGCATCCCGCTCTACCTCTACATCTCTAAGCAAGCTTGGCTCTACCACCTCTGCGGTCTCATGTAAGCACTTCCTCAAATGGGACACATGGAATACATCATGAACACCACTAAGTCTGTCGGGCAACTCCACCCTATATGCCATCCGTCCAATCCTTTCCTTGATAGGAAACGGCCCAACAAACCTCGGTGCTAACTTCCCAACGGATCCGAAGCGAACAACATTTCTCAACGGAGATACCTTAACAAAAACCATATCCCCAACCTCAAACTCAAGATCCGTCCTTCTCTTGTCCGCATAAGATTTTTGCCTATCCTACGCTGCTTTCATCCTTCTTCGAATCAAATCAATCTTCTCAGAAGTCTCCCTAACCATATCAGGCCCAAGCAAGATCTTATCCGTAGATTCCCACCAACATGTAGGTGATCGACAGGGCCTTCCATAGAGAGCTTCGAAAGGAGCCATACCAATACTGGACTGAAAGCTGTTATTATATGCGAACTCCACCAATGGAAGATGCTCTTCCCATGTACCTCCAAAATCTAAGATACAAAGCCTCAAAAGGTCTTCTAGAACACGATTCACCCTCTCAGTCTGGCCGTCCGTCTGAGGATGATATGCGGTGCTCAGACACAATTGAGTCCCCACTGCTTCTTGCAAACTTCTCCAGAACTCACTAGTGAAGATAGGATCTCGATCACTTACTATGCTAGAGGGTACCCCATGTAAACGAACTATCTCTCGAAGATATACTGAAGCTAGCCATGGAGCAGTCCTCTTGCTCTTCACAGGTATGAAATGGGCGCTCTTAGTAAGTCTATCTACCACCACCCAAATTCCTGTATTACCCTTCCTCGACCTGGGTAACCCGTCAATAAAATCCATCGGGACGCTATCCCACTTCCATTGCGGAACTTCCAATGGGTGAAGCAACCCACCTGGTTTCCTTTGCTCCGCCTTCACTTGCTGGCACACCAAACATCGAGCGACATACTCGGCCACGTCTTTCTTCATACCGGCCCAGAAGAAAACCCTCTTCATGTCTTGGTACATCTTGTCCCCACCGGGATGAATAGTCATCCTAGAACGGTGTGCTTCATCATGAATAGCCTTCCTCAAACCCTCGTCTTGCGGTACACAAAGTCTACCGTCTCTACGCAAGCACCCCCTATCGTCTAGGGTGTACCTACTCAAATGGCTGGACGACTCCCCCCTAATGAGCTTCTCTACTAACTCAACCAACTGTGGGTCGCCCCTCTGTGCTTCTCCAATCCGCCCCAAGAGAGTAGGTCTAACTTCCAAAGAAGCTAGCAAACCGGGTACATAATCAATGGAAGGTCTGAAATCAAACATCGAGATAAACTCCAAGCTTCGTCGTTCCACGAACAATGGACTCAAGGACAACCTCTTCCTACTCAAGGCGTCCGCCACCACGTTACCCTTGCCAGGGGTATACGCTATCTCGAAATCATAAGATGCTAAGAACTCCATCCACCTTTGCTGTCTTAAGTTTAGATCCTTCTGAGAGAACAAGTACTTTAAAGATTTATGGTCAGTGAACAACTCGAATCTCTCACCAAGAAGATAATGGCGCCAAATCTTAAGCGCAAAAACAATAGCGGCCAGCTCTAGATCATGGGTAGGGTAATTTTTCTCATGTGCCCTCAACTGCCTTCCACCGTAGGCTATTACCCTTCCCTCTTGCATTAAGACTGCGCCAAGTCCTGTCCCACAGGCATCGGTATAGACAACAAATGGCTTGCTCCCATCTGGCAACACTAAAACTGGGGCCGTGGTTAAAGCTCTCTTTAACCGTCGGAACGCATCATCACAATCCACGTCCCATGCAAAAACAAGATTCTTCTTTGTTAAGCGGGTTAATGGGGCTGATATCTTCGCGAAGTCTTTAATAAACTTCCTATAATAACCCGCCAACCCCAAGAAACTTCTTACTTCGGTAGCATTCTTCGGAACCTTCCAATCCTGAATTGATACTACCTTCGCGGGATCCACAGCTATCCCTTCTTTGGAGACCACGTGCCCCAAGAACCGTACTTCCTTCCTCCAGAAGTGACATTTAGAGAATTTAGCCTTAAGGCTATGTGCTCGAAGAGTCTTCAACACTTCCCCAAGATGTAGGGCATGCTCTTCTTCACTCTTAGAAAATACTAAGATATCATCCACAAAGACCACCACAAATTTATTAAGGAACTCCCTGAACACCCTACTCATCAAATCAACAAAGTATGCAGGGGCGTTCGTCAACCCAAATGGCATCACCAGCCACTCATAGAAACCATCCGGAGTTCTAAAGGCAGTCTTGTCTATGCTATCCTCAGCCACCCTCAACTGATGAAACCCCGTGGCCAAGTCCAATTGAGAAAATACTGAAGCGCCAACCAACTGATCGAAAAGATCATCTATTATCGGCAATGGGTGTCTATTCTTCTTTGTGAGCTTGTTGAGTTCTCTATAATCTACACAAAGTCTGAGGGACCCATCCGCCTTCGTAGCAAATACTACTGGAGCACCCCACTCCGATATGCTCCGTCTTATGAACCCCTTCTCAAGTAACTCCCCTACTTGCTTATGGAGTTCCCTCCTCTCACGAGGAGCCATGTGGCGCACTGGTAAAGAGACCGGTTTAGCATTATCCACCAAATATATTCGGAAGTCAATCTGCCGCTTCGGAGGTAAGCCCTTCACCTCCTCAAACACATCCGGATATTCCCGGACCACTCTAACAGATTGCAAACTCTCGACCGAAGCGTCAAGCGATTCAAGATAACTTAGCATAACAGAGTCCCTGGGATTACAAGAAATCTCGAGAGTGTTACCCAAGCGGGTCATGAGCCTAACAACTCTCCTTTCGCAATCAAGAACGGCACCATTACTGGATAACCAGTCCATGCCCAAAATCAACCCATAGCCCGTGAAGCCCAATACAAAAGCATCACATCTAAACTCAATGCTAAGTATAGAAATCTTCAAACCCAAACATATCATGGACAAATAAGTGGAGCCCCCAATTGGGTTTGAAACAACCAAGGGATCATCTACCAGACTGGTGTCTAAGTGCAGTAACTCAACTAATGATGATGAAACAAACGAATGAGATGCGCCTGAATCAAACAATGTACGGACAGGATGATCAAATAGAAAAACCAGACTTTCAACGGAGATAGTTCTACCTCTCTCCTGAATCGGTGGAACCGCGAGAGCCTGTACTTACCCCTAGCCTGACTCGTTGCCATAAGAGCTTGCACCTGTCCTCCTGAGGTAGATCCCGTCCTTTGCCCTTTCTTATAGCAATCCTTCACCAAATGCCCTGCTTCGCCACAGTGGAAGCAGCCAGTCTTCTTCTTCTTGCGACAATCCTTGCTTAGGTGGCCAGGTGTCCCACAATTGAAACACTTCTTCTTCTTGCCCTTGCCACCGTTGCCTTTCCCACCTTTGCTTTGCTGTTGTTGAGGTCCCTTTTGATCTCCCTTCTTCTCGGGTGCCTTATTAGCATTAGGACCCTTCTCTTCCTCATACATGAGTGCCATGTCAACTAGCTTCTCAAAGGTGGCCCCCATAGGGATGTGAGTCATAGCCAACCCATGCATCGGTTCATTCAAGCCTTTCACGAACCTCAAAGCCTTCTTCTCCGGTGTATTCACCATGTCTAGGCCAAACCTTGCCAATTGATTAAACTTGTTAACATATTCCTTCACCGAAAGATTTCCTTGCTTTAGAGTCAAGAATCTTTCCATATACAAGTTTTCCTCCGCCCTTGAGAGAAACTTTGCCACAAATCTTTGCCTAAAATCTGCCCAAGAGTCAACGGGGCGTTCTCCATTAGTGACCTCCCACCAAAATGAGGCTTCTCCCTTCATTAACCAAGCAGCCAACTTGACTTTCTTTCCTTCTTCCATCTCAAAGATATCTATCAACTCTTCCACCTCCTTAAGCCAATCTCTAGCCTCCACAAAAGTTTTAGATCCTTGAAAAGGTTTCCCTCCCATAGCTTTAAATTCCTTGCAAGTCTTAGCAAAAGTATCCGTGTGAGGAGGAGGGGGAGGAGGAAGATCGGGTGCTACGGTTGGTGGAGGAACATTTGCTGGACCCGTAGTGGTGGCCCTAGCCTCCATCAATCTCCTATACCATACTGGTACCGTCACACCCTCCGGAAAGTTAAGATTCTTGGCCATGCTGAAACGAAAAAGGAAAGATTCAAAACGGAGAATTCGAAGGATATAGATATGGCTATTGGGGATTATGCTTTTCTGTCAAAAACTTTTCTTTTAAAAGACATGTTTTTGAAAATATCTTTTCCAAAAATGTTTTAGAAAAATAATTTTCTAAAAATTTTATCTGTTCCGGTAACCTTTGCTCTGATACCACGTGTAACACCCCACGCCCGCTATGGTCACTCACTAAGGGAATGCCATAGCATCGGTGGAGTATTTTAGTGAATATAGAACAGAAAAATTACAACAAGACAGATATAATTAGTACTTGAAATTTAAAAATATCATCTCACAACAGCGGAAATAAACATGTCTGGTTACATCATAAAACCACGATAAAAGTCAAGTACAATATCCATCAAAATAAAGAAGTACATATTCCCACTCTCTCATACAATAGCCATAACAAAAGAAAAGATAACTGGATAACTGGAGCTTTACATCTACCCAAGCTCCTAAAGACTGGAACAGCAATCCGATCAAGCTCTACTACCGCTAGGATCCACCGTAGGACCTGAGGGTTGGGAAAAAGATAAAAACAACGGGGTCAGACATAAGTCTGAGTGAGTCCTATAACTTTAACAATACAATCATTAAAGTAACCAGAGAAGACATAAACTTGACCTACGGTAATATCTGGGGATGAATGGCTACACTAAGCAGCTTGGTAGACTTAGGATAAACTAAGATAACCGTAAGGACGCATCTACCCACCCAAGGATAATTACTAACTGCACCACACCAGTCATTCCTACTTAAAGGTTGATCCCTTCCAAGGACTTAGAAAATTTCCCCAGTAGTCTCGTGTACCCCTAGCCCACTACATAGGTGCTGTCTGCCCCTATCACCACTAGGTGTACTCAGTAATTCTTACCCAGTAGTTTCGTGTACCCCTACATAGGTGCCGTCTGCCCCTATCTTTATTAGGTGTACCCACTACTCCCCATCGATCGGCTCCCTACCGTAGATACCCGTGCTGGTCCCACAGTGGGGTGTATCACTCCCCTAAAGTGGCTACCCAATACTAACGGTGCACGGCTTTATATCTACACGATGCAACAACGGCTTATCTACCAGCCCGGGCCCACACACGCATATGAAACCCGTTGGACTTGCGTTGCCACCGCTAACCCGTTTTGGCCTCTTATAATCAAGCCCAATATGCGTGTCCCGTCACTCGACATGGGTCGAGCCCACAAAGATACGTTTGGGATATTGGTTGAAATGGGGCCCCAACAAGCTACCCACCTAAGCTTGTCATATATCTAGTGTATCCCACTTAACCCTTTAATCATGTTTAATTACATGTTTCCACTTGGTTAAGTATTCTAATCGTATTTTCTATTGCCACCCAAGGCAACCCACTAGATTCCACATGCCACCCAAGGCAACCACAAAAATTTCCTCATGCCACCCAAGGCACCCACTTAACCCCTCATGTCCCACTACATGCTACTATGGTTAAGTGTTTCTTAATTAATTAAGACCGTGATCTCCCATAAAGACCTCCCACATTAGACTGGCTGTTATGACCGCCTGGTTAAGCCGGTAGAATCCGGGCAGTCTTACGCCATAACAGAGTCTAACCTCGTGTCTTTACCTTAATCACGTATTTAATTTATGGCTAAGACCTCTCACATTGGGCTGACATTTGTAGCAACTGGTTAAGCCGGTCGGGTCCGGGCAGTTTTACACTACAAATGAGTCCAACCTCGTGTCTTAGTCGATTAATTACACCTAATTAATCACCCCCATATTAATTATCCCTAGTTAATATCAAGTTTTCCATAACATGGGTAGACCTAACTCAATAGGTAAATTCCCATGGGGTAGACCTAACTCAATAGGTAAATTCCCACTTATGGTAATTTATTTTTATGGTATGCTTAATCATACCCAATCATTCATTTATTAACATATTTACCAACCCCATCGTTCCCCACGTAAATCGTTCTCATTTCATGACATAAATAAGGGGAAGATCATCACAAATATCACGGGTTTAGCATAAAACTTTGTCATGGGTTAAGAGGATGTCAACTTGCATATATGAGCATATATTAACCCAACTACATATAACCCAAACTTGCATATTATCATACATATGATTTGCATAACATGTTGCATATGAGCTTACATATTATCATACACATATCTTGCATAACATGTTGAACTTGCATATAGTCATTCTCATAACTTGCATAACATGTTAAACATGCATTTAAGCATACACATAACTTGCATAAGCATTCACATACTTGCATAAGCATTCACATACTTGCATAAGCATACATAACTTGCATAAACATGCATAACTTGCATATCATGTCATTTAAGCATATACATATCTTGCATAAGCATTCATATACTCGCATAAGCATGCATAACTTGCATATCACATAAATCTTGCATTTAAACATATACATGACTTGCATAAGCATCCATATACTTGCGTAAGCATGCATAACTTGCATATCACATTAAACTTGCATTTAAACATATACTTAACTTGCATAACTCACTTTGTTAAACATGCATAATTCCACTCATTAAATATGCATAAATCCACTTGTTAAACATGCATATACCAACTTGTTAAACATGGATAAATCAACTTATTAAGCATGCATAAACCAACTTATCAAATATGCATAAACATAGAACAACATAGAGTAACATATCATTATAAATGATTCAAACTCACTAATCCGCATTTAAGACCATAAGTCTCATTACACCCAATCTACTTACTTTAACAATTGATGTTAAAGTGATAGAAACTCACCAAACTCAAGATTAGCAACCTTATGAAGTAGAATTAGTTGCTAACTATGAAGATAATGATGATTAAAGATTGATTAGAGAGTGATTAGCTTGCAACTTCCTTCATAAATTAGTGGAGGCTCCCCTTAGGATTTAATTTGGCGGCATGAGGCCTTCATTTCTATTTTTAGTATGGATTAAGGTAGGGTTTAGGGTGTATTTATAGATTAGGTGAGTGTTTTAGGCCCTTAGATTAACCCTAGATTAGATTAGGACCCTTAGATTTCGGAAATCTCTAGAACCAGCCCTCCTAGCCAGCCTGAAACCCAACCTGGTGCAACCTGGTGCACCCAGGTTCAATGGACGGCGCGCCCCTGTCGACAGGCAAGTCGACAGGCAAGTCGACACCCCTGTCGACAGGCTTGTCGACATGGGTAGGGCGGGAATCTTCCCGCCTGACCCCGCCTGTTCCATCCCACAATCTGAAATTTTAAATTTTTAAATCTGTTTTAGTTTTGAATTTTCTGCAAACTTCATCGGGCCATAACTGGGCCATACGGACTTCGATTTTCGAAAACTCGGACTCTATTTTGCGTATTTTTCCGAGACGAACGCAATAACGCAACCCGTTTCCCCTAATTCCCACATCTGAGATTATTTATCCTGTAAATAGTGAATTTTAGTATTAACTAAAATTCGGGGTGTTACAGCGATCTGATCAAAGTCCACTAGCACTAGGCCCACTCTGAGAACCTGAGGGTTGGAAAAAAAAGATAAAAACAACGGGGTCAGACATAAGTCTGAGCGAGTCCTATACCCTTAACAATACAATCATTAAAGTAATTAGGGTATGATATAAACCTGGTACGGTACAACTGGGGATAAATGACTACACTAAGCAGCCAACTAGACTTAGGATGAACTAAGATAACGGTAAAGACGCATCTCCCACCCAAGGGT